>JAPYZP010000033.1:0-45435 GCA_030522985.1 Torymus sinensis | reverse complement strand
TATCTTATTTGTACTACATACTATTGTGTTATAATCTCATCATTAACTATTGTTGTAATTTATTTCACAATATAAATTATTAATTATAATAATATTAACCTCAGTTTCTCCCGTTTGCATGCAACTGAAGTAAGAAAAAGAGATTATAAAACTTTAAATGCCTCACTAACTTAAATCGTATTTTACAAACTTTAAATTTTATACGAAATCCACTTTGGTAATAATCGACGATAGCAAACTTCACCGGGAGTTAGCGCTATCAGGCGAAAAGGCGAGCCTGCACTCTGTAAACATTCCATTTCAATTCAAGTTCAACAGTATTTGGATGAATCGACGGAACACCATTAGCGTTATTAGCGATAAGCTGTCGACTCGTCGAGCGGTAGTTAACTAGGACTATGAAATGCTAAGCATGAGTTTCTCAAACTTCTAACTTTTAAAATACGAAGAAATTATGGTTTTATGTAAAAAGAAAAATTGAGAAGTAGGATATAGGAAAAATACAGGAATATACGAAATTATTATATTCAAGAATATAGTCGCTCATTACTGTTGAAAATCGAACCTTATAATCAACTATCTAACACTATCGGAAATCTCTCTCGCGAAAAACGTGTCGTTTAGGAGTAACGTGTCAGTCAAAAGATCACGTACGTCCTATTTATAAAGTCTTTTGTTACATTTCGAACAATAAGAGTAAAATTAGTTGGAATTCCAACGGCATTGTTGCAGGCATAATAAGTGTTGCAATAAAAGTTACGCGTTATGCAAAGGAAGGTAGTTTTGAGGTTTTGTTTATAATACGACGAGAAATATTTATTATTTGCTTCAAAAGGGAGTGTCTTTTGTAGAAATTTTTTTTGTTTGAAAACAATTTTCGTTATAAAGCAGTTGAGTATAGTAGTAATATAAGTTTAGTTGATTTTGGTGAACAATGTATAGCCACACCGTGTAAGTGTTGTTTATTTAAATATCGTATTGACACCTTTTATCTCACACCGACATTTTTTTTTTATTTTTGAAGTAGTGTATATAGAGACTCACGAAGGGTTTCCATCATAAATAATATTCTTAAATCACAATTTTTGCGATATTGATGAATTTGAGCTTAAAGTGCTTCATTCGAGTCGTCGGCCTCAGTTTTTAACATCGTTTCTCCAATCGAAATATCTCAATTTTGATTTATGTAGAGGCATCAATGTATAATAAATGCCACTTCTTTCTTTTTGTGATCCCGTGTTATTATGAGATAGTTTACTAAAAGTAAAATAGAAGTTAATTATAGAAGTACATTTGGAATGTTGTTAAATATCGGTTACTTATAAACCTACTCAAGTTGATATTAAATAATTGTGCTTTATTACTATTGTACCCTTACTTTTTCATATCATTTCTCTACTCGATAATATTCATCGAAGATTTTTTTCAAATGATCAACTTCAAAGTATTTATCCGAGCTAGCAGAAGCGAACGAGGATCTTTCGCTACTACAAATATTAATGAGTAGAAATAAGTATTGTTGGTACCTATTACAATAAAATTTGCTATTATTGCGTTTATATTAAATATTAATCCTAAACTTACAATTTAAAAAAAAAACTAATTCTAAAAGTCAAGTAATAGAGATATCAATTTATAAAAATTAGTTTATTTTTTCTCAAATACATACTACAGTTATAGTTTGAAATATAGTTATAGTCGGATGGTAAAGATACAGATTCAGCATCGGTTCGAGAAATCGTATTTCCCGCACTAAAAACAATGTGATGGGAAATACTACAAATTTTCCGCATACTAAGTATAAAATAGTATAAATATACTAGTATAAAGTATACATATAGGATGACTTCATCAGCAAATGAACGTTTAAGTTCAGTGAATGAACGGGTGAGGTAATATTTTTGATCGCTTAAATAAAATGCTTTTATGATATTAAACCGACAAAAAATGATTTTTTTTTTTTTTAAGATTTGGGAAGGTTGAAATTTGTCACTGCTATGCAAGTATGCAAAGACAAGATAATTCCTTTCCGTCAATAGAAAATCATTTTCACTAAAGCGTGCGAAAGTGTGCCAAACCTGGTTCTGAATTATCTGCCTCACCGATGTCACAGTTTGATACAGTTCGGCACACTTTTTGGCTCCGCGTATGAACTGTTTTTTCATTTCTCTTGTTCAACATACACCCGTTAGGATTGAAACGTTAATAATACGGGATTATAAGATAATCAGATTATTTACTTTATTGTTATTAATTACAATAACAAATGAAAAATAAAATTATTTCCTAATTAAATTATGCAAAAAACCGAGATAAGTATAAAATTAACGACAGTTTCTACTCGATTCATGCTAATATATGTGGATTGCCTTTGCTATTTATAGGGAGGAAATGCAGATTACATATACCGAGGCAGAGGTCAATGGGGTGCAAGATAATCTTGAAATTCATTCAACGAGAGGCAACCTCGCTATCTATTGTCGATTTTTTTTTAAAGTTCGAATGGGTATATTAGAACTTTGCTCGAGTACCAAGTGGAATATTATATAACGTACACGTACTAGATGAAATTGTTCAATATGAGAGTAAACAGAAGAAAATGCGCAGAGACTACAAAGATTAAATATGATAATAACAGTTTTAGGAACAGTTAATCGGAGAAAGGGAATTCCCAGCTGCGTTTTTATTTGGAAATAAGTACAAACTTAAGTTTCTAAGAATTGTTTTTCGGGAAAAGAAATATTTATACAAATGTTTACTAACATTATTTCATCAAAATCAATGCGACATTTAATCTAGTCGTAAATCTAGTCGAATCTGGCAAAGCGTTGATATCTCGCGGACTTAATTATCAATTTTTTAACCAATGATTGCATTCTCTTTATAATTACATGTTTTCTTACACTTTAAATTATGATAAAACTTAGACATTGTCTTATTCAAATAATATTATTCTGCTCTTAAGCAACGAGCATTTTCTCTATTACCAATGATGTGACCATCAAATAGACGGAAGTAGGTATGCGTACCTACATACATGGTAAATTTAACAGGCTACTGCTTTTCAATGTCCTTTTGCATAAATTGAATAATATGCGTTATCGGCAACCTCTCTCTAAAATCACACTTTATCATGCGCGCATATTATTTCCCAACGAGCAAACTATCCAAAACAATAATTACAAAAACGCGCCACTTATACTTCCCTTCCATTATCAAGCGCGGCACATCCGAAAACTAATTAACAACAACCATCAAGGCTGAATTTTGCAAAATCCATGTGCACGCGCCGTTACACGCGATTGTTCTAAGCGTTCAACGCCTATGCCCATTTCACTTTTTATCACGCTGATTTATTGTATTACACACCTCGAAAGAAAACCAAAGTGCGAGCGCACGGACGCGCGAACTTCGACGCGTATAAAGTACACAATGCGGCTATTGTCGATTCCACGCTCCACATAAGTTTGGCGCCGTAATGACACACGCGCCGACTGAAAGGAAAACGAGGAAGTCCGAAAAATCGGTACTTTACACATGACTTTCGTTTTCTCTTTTTCCCCTCCTACGCGACGGCGACGCGTTTTCTCCTTTCACGCGGACCGTGACATTGATCGAGACAAGAGCGCGTGATGCTCCGCTTTTGTCCTTTGTATACACACGGAGCTCGCCGCGCGGCGCGCGACTGACCCAAAATCCTGGATAATTAAATCTCGCGCGTTCGCGCGTGTTTACTTGGCACACTGTATACGGGGCCCCTCCGCGCGTTATATGCCGAAAATAAACGGATTTCGGGGAAATTCCGTGGGGCTATATAATAGCTATAAGTATACACAAACAGGCTCGTCGCCGGTATATAGAAAGTCCGCATATATACATACATATATACGCGTACAACGGTGCGGTTTGCCGCGTGAAAAAAATTAATCTCTGAGTGCGGGAGGGAGAGACGCACGTATAGATAGTCGTCGCGACACCCACGCGCGTGGGGAGCGCAAAGTGACGTCAGACGCAGCCTTCCCGACGAAAGGCTCGCGCCGCGCGTGCAATATAGCGATGGTTAGGAGTATAGTATATAGGTAAAGTGTGAGAAGGTGGGGAAGTGTTTTATCTATATATATACAACACAGCGTGAAAACGCCGAGAGGTTAGATTCGCGGCCAACTGGTTATATATACATATATATCGCTCTCTCTTTGCACCTCCTCCTCCTCCGCTCCCCTTCCTTGTTGCGCGCATAAAGAGCCGCCCGCGAGCGCTGCCGCGTTACCGACGACTGCGTGCGCACGTCATCAAAAGGAGCCAGTCGTCGTCGCGCGCCAGCCGAGAAGAGACGTAGGATAGATAACCCACGCACGTATCCACACACAGACGCGCGCGTGTGGCTGGCGACACGTACGTCTCTCTCTCTCTATCTGTCCATCAGGATGCTGCAGCACTAGGCAGTGTCACAGCGGCTACGTCTATCTCTCTTCTTTAACCTGCGAGGATTCGTTTACGTTTCTCATACTTGCCGCGCACTCGCTCCGAAAAAGCTCCGCGACAAGCTATACCAAGGCAACAGAGGGGGAGCAAAAAGGGGAAGGATGGGTCTGCTGGCGGTGCTGTCGCTGTGCCTCCTGGCCACGGCGGGTGGCATAAGGGCGTACTCGCTGCGCTCGACGAGCAGCGGCAACGGGGGCAGCGGCGTCAACGAGGATTTCGTCGTGCCGCATTACACGCACTACGATGAGCTGCGCGAGCTCTTCCACAATCTGTCCCAGCAATTTCCCAGCCTGGCGCGCGTCCACTCGATCGGCAAGTCCGTCGAGGGCCGCGAGCTCCTCGCCCTCGAGATCAGCGAGAACGTGGCCGAGAGGAAGCTCGGCGAGCCGATGATCAAGTACGTGGCCAACATGCACGGCGACGAGCCAGTCGGCCGCGAGCTCATGATCTTCCTGGCCAAGTATCTCCTCTACAACTACGGCAAGGACCCGAGGGTGACGAGGCTCGTCAACAACACCGACATCTTCATCATGCCATCCCTCAATCCAGATGGCTTCGAGAAGTCGAGAGTAAGTATACTATTCTATCTTGGTATAGAATAGGTAGGTATTTCTATGCTAGTGGCTCGAACGCTTTTTTTTTACCTTACGCGAGTATAGAAAGTGTACGAGAGCGCGTGATTGCGATTGGAAAGTCCGCGGCTGGCAGCGGCAGCCGCCGATGCCGAGTATGGCTTACGGTACTTGGGTATCGTTACTTACTTATCTCGCTTTTCTTGCGAATTGCGGGAGGCTCGAGCGGCGGCGGGTGCCCCGTTGCCGCTGCTGCCAGACGGCCGTAAAGTATGGTTAGATTGACGGAAAAGCGGCTGTTGCATTGCCGGGGGGGAAACGCTCTGGGGGTTGCCGCAGGAGCTCAATCACTCAATTTCGCCTCGTTACGGCGCGCTATCTTTGCAGGAGGGCATGTGCAATTCGCTCGAGAATTACACTGGCCGTGAAAACGCCAATCACGTGGACCTCAATAGGAATTTCCCCGACCAATTTGACTCGCGAGTCAATCACATCAAGGGTGGCAAATTGGTAGCTGGCAGGCAGAGCGAGACCATAGCCATGATGACATGGATCGTCAGCCATCCTTTTGTCCTCTCAGCCAATTTCCATGGTGGAGCTGTTGTGGCCAGCTATCCGTACGACTCTGGGTAAGATTTATTTTTCTGCTTGGAAATGTCTTGAAGTACGTCTGTATCTCCTGTTGTAGCTGGTTCATGCTAAAGAATTCATTACTCCTTTTGCAGAATTGCACAAGACTGCTGTGAAGAGAGCAAATCCCCAGATGACAAGGTGTTCAAGCACCTTGCCCATGCTTATGCCGACAATAACCCAGCTATGAGGAGTGGCAATACCTGTCCGTCTGAAGTATTCTACGGAGGTGTGACAAACGGAGCACACTGGTAACTATAGTTTACTACTTCATGAGCCTTTCTTATCATGCATTGTGCTGAATTGAAAATTTATGACTGTTCTTTGTTACAGGTACAAAGTACAAGGAGGCATGCAAGACTTCAATTATGCCCGGTCTAATGCATTTGAAGTAACATTTGAATTGAGTTGTTGTAAATATCCGTTTGCTTCAGTATTACCTGGGTACTGGCGTACAAACAAAGAATCCCTTTTGAAGTACATGGAACAAGCACACATTGGAATTAAAGGTATATATATAATACTTTATAGTACAATTTCTAAAATAAGAAAACCTATATTGTTTCAAAATACATGAAATTAATTGTAACTTACTTTAATGTTTCAGGTCTTGTAACAGATATAAATGGACAACCTGTTGAAGATGCTAATGTAGTGGTTGCTGGAATAAACAAGAATATCACAACCTCGCAGAGGGGAGAATACTGGCGTTTACTTTTGCCTGGAACGTACACAGTCTATGCTGCAGCTTGGGGGTAGGTTTCAATAAACATTCATGCACTTTATATAAATCAGTTTAAAAGAATTTACGTTTACTATATGAATTTACTTTGTTATTTTCAGGTATGCACCAAGTGAGCCACAAAGAATAACTGTGAAGAAAGGCAATGCTGAAATAGTCAATTTTGTCTTAAACAAACTACCATTCCGAGAGCAGCAAGGTAATTTTGAAAATTATTATTACGACGTGTCGCCATTCTTAAACCGTTTTTCACCAGCCCAGAGATTTTTCTAATTGCTGTACAATGAGGAATACTGGTGAAAACTCCAAGGATGAAGTGCTTTTATTTCAGAAAACAGCTCTGCCAATTTAGTTTTATTTTATGCATTCAAGTCTGAAGTGCGTTATAATCTATAACATTCATTTCACCTCTCTTTTTAAATGGCTATTAAAAGCAGTAAAATATTAGTCTTTGGACAATATTTTTACTAGAGTATAATTTCACTTATATATTTATTTGCATTGATCATGACTCACATAGAAGTAATTTTTGAAAATTTACTTTTTTGAATTATATTTAAATTTGTGTATCCAAGACTACTTAATTTATAATATTTTTAAGATTTATTTTTTATTATATAACAATTATATATCTCGTAATTAATATAAATTGCGTATTGAATTTAAAAAGATTTTACTTAGCGTTTAAACACAAGGTATAGAGAAGATGGTCAGCTCGAGGCTGTTTTTCACGTAATAAAATGAAAGTCGTCAATATCTAAGTTTTAGACTATCCAAATTTTATCGCTATTATATCGCGATATTTATATGAGGAGTCTATTGACATATCAAGTATTGAGATATATTTAATTAAAATTGTTACAGGAGAAAGAACTATTTTTTTGGCTTGAGGCTATAATCTCATACTAATAAATCTTTCCATATGATGAACCTACTATGAACTGATTTTCTGTGAAATCTCTAGAAATCGCACCTATTTTTAAATTCGTTAGATTTATAGATTTTACATACTAGTTGTTTACTTATTGTTAATGAAATCTCGAACAAACTAACATCGGTTAAACAATGATCTGTTCCTTTAATTATAGAACAAATTTATCAATTGACTGTTAATAATTATAAAATGATTATTAGACTGGCATATTTAAAATATAATTTATCAATCAAAACATTCTCTAGTGACATTTTATAGCTTTCCTTTTTTACTCGAATTTGTTATTTATTTTATGTTGTTATTTAATCTTATTTATATGAAAGATGAACCGGGTAAATATTTTTTTTTTTTTATGATATGTACTCCGATTTATGAATTCATTGAAAGTAAAAGTGTGTAATGTATAGTGCAATATCAAAATAAAGAATTATATTTGCTGTCACAGTGTTTTTCAATGCAGGAACCAAGCCTATCCTTACTCCTTGTATGTAATACATTGTAAATTCATTTATCTTTTATTTTCTCCATACCTTGTGTTTATTTGTTTGCAAAAGTTTTTATTAATAATTTTATTTATTCTTCACGTTTAATTTGAGAGTTATTTTTAGTTATTTATCATGCATCGAATTGTTAGAATATTCTGTTGTATGTGATGCTACTGTATATTTTTATACGTATATTATTCTCTATTATAGTAAGAATATTTTACGTGCTAAAAGTAGTAAAATGATGCAAATAGGTGTGACCTTAATTTTTTCATAGTCTTTTTTGCGCAAACCGAATTGTCGACTATACTTACGAATACAGACTAAAAGTATTGGACTGGAATAAAATATTTATACCTTTAAGAAAAACAAGTATTCGATAATAAATCTCGTGATTGTAAAATGAAACTCGTTCTAAAAAAAAAATCGCTTATTTGGTATGCATGCAAGATACTTCGATCGAAATTCAGGGTATCGATGAATCATTAATGACGACGTATTTTTAGCATTTAAATGCTTGAAAACCAATAAGTACCTATTCTTTCTTTTACTACTGAAAAAAGAAAGCTCGTTTAAATTCTTTGACACGGACGAAGCATCCTGTTATTTATATGAAAGAATAATCTTGAACGATACTAATAAAAAAAAAAAAATTCGGAAACCAATAAAACTGAACTTTTGAATTTGAAGAACTAGAAAAAACTTTTATACTAAAAGCGGAACAGAAGATTATACGATAATGTGAAATCACTTTTTTCGTTTTGTTTTTCATTCTATATTTTATATATTTTTTCATTTTCTCGTTCGACGTCAACATTTATTTTAACATGTTTAGAATACAGTAAAAATTTGTCTCACTGATTTCCGCTTTCACGACATTTTCGCGTACACCAAAACAAACAGACATTTCACGAATAAAACAACAAGTTAATTTAAATTCCGTTTGCATTATTTTATAAAAACTGCATAAAAGTACAAAGCACAATTTCTCACCCTCCCCCTGTATTCACGAGGCCGGAAAAAATTTTTGTTTTACCCAACGACAACCAGCCGACGCGGCATCGGAGACTGTGCAGAAGGTGATCCGCTCTCTCGACGAGGATGGCTTCTACACTCGGCCGAGCTTCGCTCATCACAATTACACGCAGATGTTGCGCTTCCTGCAGGAGCTGAACGGCAGTTATCCAAACATCGCGCGGCTCTACAGCGTCGGCCAGTCCGTCCAAGGTCGCGATCTCTGGGTGATCGAGATCACCAACGGCACGGGCAGGCACAGTACTCTCAAGCCCGAGATGAAGTATATCGCAAACATGCACGGCAACGAGGTCGTCGGCCGCGAGATGCTGCTGCTGCTCGCGAGGTATCTCTGCGAGAATTACGACAGCGACCTGAGGGTCACGAAGATCGTCAACAGCGTGAGGCTGCATATTATGCCGAGCATGAACCCCGACGGCTACGAGAATTCGACGGTCGGCGATTACGATGGCATTGTCGGCAGGGCGAACGCCCACAACGTCGACCTCAACAGGAATTTCCCGGATAAGTACGAGCAGAACGAGGTGAGATATTATTGATGGAAGTAAGTCAAAAATTAAGCCTGCAATTGATAAATCGGTAGCGTCATTCTTTATTCGGTATTTCTTTCGATAATTAATATTTTCTTTATTTTACAATTAGAGATAATGTTGGTTTTAGTCTTTAGAAATAGGTGGTATATCAATTTTTTAATGCAGTTTATCGATCTTTGCCGTCCATTCTTAATTTTCGCATATAGTTTTACTGAGAGATATTTTATGATAAAAAGTGCCGTGTTTTTAAAAGCTTCCATTCTCTTGGGACTAATAATATATATATGGTTTACCAACCTCTTGGCATCGGAGTATACACTTTACAACCTTGACTGCCTTGAGGTCCTTGCTGTATTTAATATTGAATTGAATATTTATTTATTTATTTATTTACGAGAAATGATACAAAAGATAAATACATAATGCAACTAGAACCAGGATATAAAACACCTGTACATATAGGTCTGGTAGATTACAAATTAATACAACACTTATACTAACCTTACATGTTAAAATAAAGTTGATTTTTTGGGTGTAGCATTGATCAATAAATATTATTTAATATATAACATGAAACAAAAAATATGTACACTGTTACACTGCATTTTATAGTTAAAATTTCTATATTATACTTACATCTACCATAATTGTAGTTCACAAGATAATAATATAGAAGAAAGAAAACACAGAGACCAATGGTGTATTATTAAAAAAAAACTAAGCGGGATAATATAGCTACACTATAGTAGATAGTATAGCTATTTTTCAATGCCATTTTTTTTTTCTCATATTTTGTGCAGTTATGTATCTTTGTAATTAACAGGTTAAGCGCGGCGTGGTACATATTGTACCATGAATTATTTTAAAAATTTATCTTTTAATTGTTAGAAAAAAAAAATAGTTAAAAATGTTAATTCTTTTAATTAATTAATTTTTGGCATTTATAGACTTTCAGAAAACAAATTTATTTTCCTTAAACGGAAATATAATAAAAGTATATATAAATATTGAATTATATAAAATTTCACCGCCGCACTGAACCTGTTAATGAATTTTTGTGCGCAAAACAATTGTCAACTAATTAAAATCAGCCGAAGAATAATTTTCAAGCCAGCTCCAGTATATTTTATTAGCAAAATTCCCAAAGTATATTCATCAGCTGAACTTATCCCCTGACTTGCAGATGAACCTCGTGCAAGAGCCCGAGACGAAAGCCGTGATGCAGTGGATCGCCGACATCCCGTTCGTCCTCTCGGCCAATCTCCACGGCGGCGCCCTCGTGGCCAACTACCCTTACGACGACAATCCTCTCTCCGTGGGCAACGTTCGCGCCCGACCGAATTACAGCCCCGACGACGATGTCTTCCGCATGCTGGCGCGCACTTACTCGGACGCCCATCCGACGATGCATCTCGGCAAACCTTGCCCACCGCCACCTGGACGTCCCTACTACAGCGTCCTGTCCGAGAGCTTCCCCGGCGGTATTACCAACGGCGCCGCTTGGTATCCCGTCACTGGCGGTATGCAGGATTACAATTACGTGCACAGCAATGCCTTTGAGATAACGCTCGAGCTCGGTTGCAATAAGTACCCGAACGCCACGGAATTGGAGAAATATTGGAAGGATAATAAGGAGCCGCTGCTGCAGTTCATTGAGGCGGTAAGATATATAACGACCCCGTAGCCTTTTTCAGATATATTTTATTCAAATTTATTTATAACTTTAAGTTGATATTTTTTTTATATCTTACCGCGGAGGCTATAACTTATGACAGCTTTCAATCTTCTCGATTCAGCTTTGATTAACTTCACTAATTTGTAATGTGAATTCCCGTTTTCCTCAATATAGTCATACCTATACTCAACTTCGCTTTCCTATTATGAAGGAAATAATTTCGCAAAATAAGAGACGAATAATAAGAAAAAGAACATTCATTTCGTAGACGAAGATATACAATTCAAGTTAATAATAAGGAAAGAATATGATGTTGACATTGCAGCTGATGATTTATAATTACATGTCCTCGTAATGCAGAAGCGTGAATTTTCATTCTCTTCAAGTTTATTAAAAAAAAATATGATTTTCTCAATATTCCATTTTCGATATTACAACAAGCACCCCCGCAACTTTCAATGAATTCCCGTGATTAAATAACATATACCAGCATCGCATCAGCTCTAAACTCTCCAATATTGCATTACATTGCAGTCGAGGCGAGGTGTTTACGGTCTGGTGCGCTCGTCCATCGGCGGACCGATAGCCCATGCGCGTATCACGGTCGAGGGTCGGGAGCACGCGATCTACAGCAGCACCGAGGGGGATTACTGGCGTCTCCTCGCCCCGGGCAAGTACAACATCACGGCGTCCGCGCCGAATTACGAGCACTACATGCAGACAGTCGAGGTGGCCACCAATGGCGAGGCCGTCAGGGCCGACTTCACACTGATACACAACGATCCTTTTCACTGGCAAGTGCAAGTCGCATATAGATCACGACCACCACGACGATGAAACGATGACATGATCATTGTTGGTTAGCGCGCGTATATATAACTCTGTCCGTCTGTCTGTCTGCGAATTGCTCGATTGCCGTATCATTATTATTACGACAAAAAGTCTTTTGCCAGGTGATGATATAAAGGATTCAATGATCGCTCAATAACAAATTAATTTCGCCGCACGCGTGGGTATTTAATTCGAAGGTTTTTTTAGCCGGGCAGATAGATTCTTTCACGCGGTGAATTGAAAAAGTGGCTGGGAATCAGGGTTGAATACTTGGACGGTTTTTTTTATCTCGTATCACTTTATGCTCTCTCAAGAACAAATTAATTTTATGTATATTTTAGTAGAAGGCTTTTAGGTACTTAGGTCTTACGCAGCTAATAGGAAAAGTACTCGATAATAACGCTTCATTTCTTAGATTTCCTTTAGCTTGTTTTTATTTATTTTTATACGTAGTACCACAAACGCAATGATGGTAATCGTTGAGATTTGAAACAGTATTTTGCAAAGTCTTGTTCTTGCGTGAAAAATGATGATCGGAAGATTGTGTTCACGATTAACGATAATTGTTAGCCATTTTTTTAATATTTATTGCATTTTTTGACGAGATTAATAAATTAAGCACGAATTAATCGAGATTAAATAGGGTAAAGGCTTATTATTAAACGTTTTAATAAAAAGTTAAGAGATTAATAAATTAAGCGCGAATGAATTGAAAGAAAGTAGAGGTAAATGTTTACCACTCAGAGATACGTTTTGATAAAAGATTATAATGTTACTGTCAAATTTTATTTTTATGTGAAATATGTATTAAAAGAAATGTGGTATTTAAACGAGCATTCTTACTTTAGTGAGAGAGATTTTTATTGTTATAGCTAACATTTTTATATCATGCTTTATATTCAATATCAAATAAAAACTACAGTAAGTTACAAAGTATAAATTATTATTTTCCCTTGTTTTTTACATACATATCAATGCGTGCGACCGTTGGCTTCAATTGTTGAAAAGTTTACCCTGGACATTGTACTGTCCTTTGCCATGGACTGCTTTAGTAGAGACCTGTTTATCGTGTCGTGTATTGGTAAAACATGGGAGTATTACCGATGGTTTATGATTTTCCAGGGTCCACCTCAACGATTACGATTTGCTGGCGAACTTGCAAAACGGTTATCTCAAGAACAGCGAGTTGAGCGAGAGCTTCAAGCAGCTGGAGTTCGAGAGGCCGGACGTCGCGGAATTCAAGGCCGACGATTCACCAATTAGCGCGGCCATACATTCGTTTAAAGTCACTCACAATGTAAGCTTGCGCTTGAAAATGTCATTCAATGCTATTCTATAATCTCGCATTCACTCTAATGGCCCGCACTCGCCCCATCATACGCTATTACAACTAAGAATAAGTTTTAAGGCTAACTTTCAATAAATGTGCTTTATTTGACTAAAAGTGCCTTTCAATAGAGTCACATCGTTTTCCTAGAACTAGCTTTCAATAGAATAACACACGAGTTTTATTAGACTGTAATTTAAAGCGTCATTCGGAAAATAAAGTTTAATGTGCTCGCTTCAAATTCAAATAATTGTTATGTCACATAAACAGATGGGTGGCAGTGAAGAGAACAAGATACATATTGGTTTCATCGGAGGATTGTTTGCATCTCAGCCGGTCGGCAGGGAAATTCTTTTGCGGTTTGCACGTCATATTTTAAAAGGCAATAAGGAGGAGAATCCATTCATAACAAGGCTACTGGATAGAGTTGTTTTGCATTTCATACCCGGCGTCGATCCTCTGTTTGACAACGTCTCAGCTGATATTGACTGTAATCCCAAAGTTGAGGATGAAGTAGGCGCAAGATTACTTACATCTCGCGAACGTCCGACGGAATTAGACGTCGTTACCAATGCAATTCAGCAAATGCTGAAGACGGAAGGCTTCGATGCTGTCGTTTTATTCGGAGGCGGTAACGGAGTCCAAGTTAGGTAATATTATTTTCAAAAACTTTTTTTTTAAATAATATTTTATATCAACAATTTCTGAATAGCTTACAAGAATCTGACTCATCTCACAATTAAATTTTTTCATTTTCAGTTATGCGCCAGAAAAAATTGATTTCTTCAAAAGTTTTGCTGAAGATTATCAAAGATCTGTACATTTGGATAAATGCGACACTCAAGTAGATGATATTAAGAAAGTTCAAGATTTTATTAATAGCCAATATGATATACCAGTGGTAAGTTTTAATAGCGCTTAATAAGACTCTTAATAATTAGATTTTTTTATTTTGAAGAATTTAGTTAATATTTTTCATTATTATTCTAGATGAGCTTTTCTCTCTCGTGTTGTAAATATCCCGAAGCAGAGTCAATTCCTACAATCTGGAGAGAAAATGTAGAACCATTAAGAAAACTCGTCAAGAATTTATCAACTGGTGTTCGAGCAGTCGTAACGGATAATACGCAAAATCCACTTAGAGATACAAAAGTCAAGATTGGTTCGGTTGTATACGGTGTTTCGAAGAATATGGCGTACTTCAAAGCAATATTACCTCCTGGCGTCTACAACGCCGTGTTCACTTGCCCGGGCTTCGACGAGGAAACGGTAGAAATTACCGTTAAAGATGACGAAGTAACGAATCTGGAGGTTATTTTGAGACCATCTGATTCCAGTCACACAAGTGCCAAACCACCTGTAGTAAAAAAATTGAGCGAGGTTAACCAGGTTCTCGATGATTTGAACGGACGGTATCCAAAGATTTCTACTTTACACGAAATTGGATACACCCGGCTGAACAATAAGATATTAGCCCTTGAAATACACTCTGAGAAAAATGGAGATAATCATTCCGTTGACAAACCATCCCTAGCTTTTACCGCAGGCGTTGGCCAAGGAGCTCCTGCTACCTCTAAAACCCTACTGCATTTCGCTACTGATATATTAACTAAATACAAGAACGATCTTCAGATAACCAATTATGTTCAAAATTTCTCCATCTTCGTGATACCGGAATTGTTTCCTGATACGGATGGAAAGCCCCGCTGCTCATATTTCCCTGAAAACGACCTCGATTTCCCCCTCGAGAGTGGAAAAATTGAGTAAGTAATAATACTTTAATGAGTAACACAAAATAATAAAAAAGCAAAACCCGATATTTTTCTTAACTTTTCACGTTCTATTCTCATTAGGTATTACCCAACCGCATGGCTGATCGCTAAATGGTTCGAGAAAATTAAACCCGTGCTGTCGGTAAACTTGAATAGCGGTTCTATCCACGTTGAGTACCCGTTCGGCGGTGAATACGGCAAAAACCGAAAGAAGCCTTACGCTACAGACGATGATAGAATCCTGCAGCATCTCGCTGTCACCTATTCCCGCAACCATCCGACGATGAGCCTAGTGAACGCGAGATGCGACAGCAGGGTTATTATCGAGAACAGCGGCACGACGCACGCGGGAGTAGCGGGGTATGGCAACAAGAACCTGTTCGCGGACTACCTGTACCTGCGAACGAACACGCTGGCGATCGACGCATTCGTCACGTGCTGTACCACTGACGACGACCAGCAGATTTGGTATTCCAACAGAAAGAGTCTGCTGAGCATGATCGAGGAGGTGGCCAAGGGTGTTACTATGGGCTACGTCGTCAATGAGAGAGACGAGCCCATCGCCGAGGCCGTCGTGTCGCACGACAAGTCCGTGCACCGCGTGAAGACTCAGGCCAACGGAGCGTTCTGGTTGCTTCTGCCAGCTGGTAGTCATTTAATTACCGCTGAAGCCCCTGGATATTTCCAAGTATCGCGAGTCCTTAATGTTACTGAAGAGATGCGTTCGGCAAAAGTTATGATTAAAATTCATAGAAACGAGAGTATCCTTGGAATGCCAAGAATTGTATTCGTCGTAATGACAGGTAAGAGACTGTGCTCTGGGCTTTATGATCTGCGCTTTGTGTGCCTCGTAAATAAAATCGTAGTCCGACATCTCCTATACTCGGGACCGATGGCAGAAGTTCAACATGTTAAACATCTGCCATGGGTCACGAGTACTTATGCTAGATTTCGAATAACAATTTTTTTTTACGAGGAACACAAAGCACAGTATGTGGACAGTTAATGGCTAATCACTTTTTTTAAATGAAAAAGAATACAAAAAGAAATATGTGAAATAAAATTGAAAACGACAATGAAATATTTATTTAAAAAGGCTGAATAAATAAAAAAATTCTTTTTTCTTAAACAGGTGCAGTTCTCATCACGATAGTAGCTTTATGTATATTCATTATTACGAAGTGCAAGTCAAGGGAAATAGAAGAGACACAGAATAAAAGACCTTATGCATTTAGCTTGTTACGTGATGGAAACACATTTTTCGACGATGACGAAAAAGAAGTCGAGATATTTAAGAGGCCCTCAAAAGGTAGCATATCTATTAAATTATCTTCGATTTTTGTAGATAAAGAAACATCGTATGTGTTTTAACGTAAAATTATTTTTCAGAGTACAAAGAAGATTTAGTCAATGTTTCATCAAAGCCTTTTTTCGATGACGAAGAAAATTCAAGTTCTGATGAAGGGAGTGATTTGGAGTTCATAAGGCCCGATAGAGAGTGGCAAGGAAAAGTGCCTGAGTAATTTAAAAGCAGTACAATAATTAATTAATTCAGTGTAATAACCTATAGACTGCTGTCCCGTAAATGCGGCACATTCGTCAAGTCTTAACACCTTGACTACCTGCTGATACGTCCATATTTATAAGCGATTATGTATATAACAAGAACTGAGTGATAGAAAGCGAATGACTTTCAGTATAATTTGAGAAAGCCTGCATATTTTCATATACTGCATTGATCTGCAAATTAATATACTAACATAGGACCCGAAAATGTCTTCTGTACGTGCTTTCTTAAATTATTCTATGTACTTACGTCGTTTGAAAGAGAATTAGACGATTATATTAATTATTCTGTATACTTGTAAATTAAAAATGTAAAACTGATGTGTTAGGGATGTCAAATTTAGATTTTAATGTGATATTCCATTACACGCAATCATCTATCCGTTCGTCTTTAACTACAAGTCTGTTATTAATACTATCAAAATCTATTTCTAAGATAAGTAACTAAAATAATAGTGGCGACCACTCATCAATTAGTAATCGCTTTCCGTACTATCTAACTTAGCAGGTTTAAGTTGTATGTCTATTCATTTTTTAATGTTACCGGTTTATAAATATTTCTATAGAATTTGATAATTACATATTTATAAATCATTGTTATTGATACAGATTTTACAATTATTAACATTCCGATATATATATATATACAATGTATTTTAGAAATAAAATTTACATATTTTTAGACTCGACTTTAAAGAAAAGATTTTAACCTAACGAGACTGTGATGCATGAAATACTATTAATAAGTACTTGTGTAGTTATGATTACCTTATGTATTCCTCGTCGCAATATTTATTGTGAATCCGATCGAGAGTGAAAAGAGTATTTCGTGAAGAAAATAAAAAAATATTATGAAAAAGAATTTGTACATTTTTTTGTTTATTTCTTCATTTTATTATTATACAAAATTTACAAAAAATATAAATACTTTTTCTTAAATCTAAAAAAAGTATTATATTCCATGAACGCTTGTACAGTAAAAGGCACCGTACATAACTGACAGTTTCTTAAAATGCAATAACACAATATGGAACTTTTATATCCCTTACGTAAAAACTTAACGCTAGGCTTATGTTTAATTTTTTCTTTTAAGCTGCTTTTTTAAGTATGTAATTCTACATCATATGCTTAGCTAGAAAATGTTTTTGGTCATGTGTACCTCGCATTTTTATACATACGTATCGATAATACTACATTTTCGCATAATACAAATAATGTATAAGTATATTTGAATGTCACAAAACTGTCTTGTGGATTACATGCTTCGGAACTCGCAGACATTACTAAGAATACTGCACGGCCTTTATAAATTGAGTAGTTATGTTTCTACAATCTATCTTAATAATGAATACAAATTCGACTATTGTAATTTTATTATTTAAAAAATCGTAATTTAATGTGTCAAACTCAATTTAAAAATTTAATTTTCGCTCCTAAAAATAACCGATCGCATAGTGAACCGAACACTGCCCTTTATATTGTAAAAATTTATCACTATATATTTAATAGTCAAATAAGGTAAAGTACCCTGCACTCTGACAAAGAGAACATTGGCAGTAGTACTTACTTGGACAGCAGTAAAAAAAACCACTTTTCTTGTTAAATTTTATAAGGGACTGATTCATTTGTGTTGATTATAATATTAGTAGTCAAATAAATATTGAGTTAATTTCGATTTATTTGACGTAATAAAAAAACTATATGTATCATTAAGTTTGATTTGCAGAACACAATTTTTTAAAAAAGATAACTACATTGATGACTAAATAAGAAAGATAATGATCTAGACAACTATTTTAATCGTCAATGAGGACAAAATGCCTTGATCAAAGTTTCCACAATACTGCACGAAGCTCGCGAGCCTCGCCGCCGTGTCTGCGAGCGAATTGCCTCGCTTGCTAATTATTTGTTAACGCGACAATCCTCCTGTTACGCAGCTAGCCGGTAATAAACATATCCGTTACAATGCATATAAAATAAATTATATTAAGTTATTTATTATCCGGTCAGTCATTTTTAAGATGCTTGAATTTTTAAATTGAGATTGGCACTTAATAAATAAGTACAGTATTTACAAAATAAACTGTACAACAGGTACTTAAAATTATTTGTCCCATTTAATAAATTATAACTATTGGCACTGTAAATTTAAACTTTACTTCGTTGTTTTTAATATCAATAGAAAATATTATCTAAGTTATTATAATAGATTGTGTGTTATTTCGTCGTACTTATTTCAAGGACTTTATAATTTTAAAATAAATAATCACATTATAGATCTATAAAATTATTTATAATAATAACAACATAACTATAGTTGTTTAAAATCCTAGGGACTTGTGATGTTTTTAAAATGAATGCGCGACCAAGATAAAAATATCTAAAATTATAAAGTCACCTTGCACTATACTTTTTTCAAAAGTACAAAAAACATCCATTTTCACAAAGCTCTGGAAGTAATTATAAGGCCCCTCTCGGAACACGTTCTTCCGTCCATGACAATTTTTCTTTTGTACTAATTTGTGCGCGTCGTGAATCAGCTCGTGTATACGAGAATAGCAGTAGCAGCAGCGTGGTGTTTCAATTGTACACTTGCGAGGGAAAGTAAGAAGGATAGAGGACATTCCATAGGATTGCTGCGGTCATTAGTGCGGTGTACAGGAAGAAGCTAGCCCACCAGATGAACTTTTCCCACGTCTGCACCTCGAGGTTACGCAGGATATTGATGCCGACGAGGAGACCAGCAACGGCGCCGGCGAGATGAGCCACGTAACCGATCTGATTGACTTTCTCAAGGACGTAGCGTGTGTAGATGGCTTGTCCAACGTCGACAGATGTGATGATGAGGAAGACGATCAGCTGGAGGGCGGCGAATTCCATCTGCGACCAGTTCATGAGGATTGTAGCGACGTGCGCTGTGATAAGCGCGTAAACGCCGCCGGAAGCACCGGCAAGATAGACAGCTGGATCGGAGACGGATGTTCCCAATGAGCCAGCAAGGACTCCGGCGAAGTAGATTATGAGCACTCTCCACCATTTGTGCACCATTTCGAGTGGAATCCCAAGCATTATTTGGACTAGTAAGTTCACCACCAAATGGAAGGTTCTGGAAATAAGGAATTATATTCGTTTATGCTTTCACAAATTAAATTAATTTTTTACTAAAATGCACTAAAGCCAAATGAATTCAATTCAGAAACTCATATTGTACATTTCATTTTATCTTTTTATTCATAAAGTTCAAGTGCAGAAAAATACAAATAGAATTTTACACTTATCACTTCAATAAGAAATAGTATACTAAATACTACTCACCCAACGTGAACAAACATGTATGTAAGATACCTCCAAACTTGATATCTTTTTTGAGGGTTATAAATAAATAATGTTGCTGTTGGCCCTTCAACTGCTACTGCATTGTGAGCAACTGTGTCATATAAAAAGAGAATAATCTCTATCACAGAGATAATTATCATAGCCACTGCTGGAGGTTTGCAGGAATATTCTTCCTCGTAGATACCATCAGGTAAGTCACTGGATTGTCTTGTCATTTGCAATGATCCAGATGCACACGGCCTACATGGCACCATTGAGTGTACGTATTTTTGCATAAAGTGTCCAAAAACACCTTGCATGTCCTTTCTATGAATCTATAATAACAAGAAATTATTTTTTAGTTCTGATATTGCTTGATGAAATTTCTTTTTTTTAATATTAATTAATGTAATAAGGCATTAATTTACCATAGCTATAAATTCTGGATACTCTAAGTACCCTGAATCATCCAAATCAGCCTTGTGCATGATCACTCGTATCACCCTACTTGGGAGGTCATTTGTAGCTAGTGATGAGCTACGTATCATATTTTTCAATTCGTGGTAAGATATTTTACCATCACCATCTTGGTCATACTTTTCAAATATGGCCTTCCAGTGCTAAAAAATAAGTACATCGTGAGTCATATGAAAGAATCTGCAAACAGAAATTCCTAAATAAAAGTTAACTATATTGCACTTACGGAATCATTGTACTGCAACGGAATTGTTATTGCAGCTTCACCGTCTCGTCCTGTCGCCATTCTGATTAATTTGAAATTCCTGCAACAATCAACAATGTAAAAATTAAAAAAAAAAGGCCACCTCATTAATCCTGAAGAGAATTTATCTATTAATATCTTAATCTACTGTCCAAATTCATTAAAAAGCTATCACTTAGACACATTATTATAACAATACACCTACAAACACCATACATAATTCATACTCAGACCTAATAGTACTTATCAGAAAACTATTATAATAAGCGCGTGGTTAGCGTACCAAGTGTCGAATTACACCGCTATTATGCAATTAAGCCACACGTGCAAAAACCGAACAGAACTGTCCAACGTCGCCTATTTATACACCGCGCGTGCCTGCGTCTATTATTCATCACGATAAACAATACCACTCCTCCCACCCATACTTAATTCTTCATTCGTCAAACACATCCCCCTCGTTCCATCTGTAACGACAACAGCAGCTGCCGAAAAAGAAATACCTTTTAACCGACGAAATAAATATATCCAACAGGTTCCCACGAGCAGCGACGATGCGTACGCTCCGAAATGCCGGACAGGTGTGCAAGTACTCCGAACCTACAAAGTGCGATTATCAGCAATATCTTATCAGCGCGACCTATTAGTCACCGGCCGTGCACAAGAGTGTCTCGTGGCACAAGGGCGTACCGCGCGCGCGAGAGCATTGGCAAGTACCGTTATTAATCCCACCACGCGCAAAAAAAAGCCGTGTGTGGCAACAGGTTAAACCCGAGCGTTCACCCACCTTCTCGCTTGTATATATGTATATATATATGTGTGTATATTCACAGGTCCATATATGTATATATATATATGTGTGTGTATATTCCAGGAGAAACGTCGTCAGTTGTCTATAGATACCTATGCGCGAAAGTCGGAGATCAATATATATCTGTATAGATGAGATGAGAGATCGGCAGTCGAAATTTCAGGAAGACGTGCGCCTGCTTATGAAATGCACACTACGAGCAACGGCAGCCGAACAATGCTGCTGAATTTTTACACTATAACTTATTTAGCGCGAACGAGTACTCCTACTTGATCCTACTCCACGCAAATGTCTCTACGTGCACATTCTCTGGCTGCTAAGTACTGATAAAACGCTGCTACAGCGCGTATGTACATGCACAATAAGTAGTATATATAACACACAATACAGAGACCAAGCGACGCGCCGCGCTCTCGCTGTCCTTGTTGCCGTCGCCGCACGCGCTCCCGCATATCCTCTCCCCTCCCTATCCTTCCACAACCCTCAGAGGCAGTACAGCGCGCAGCGCTATAAGCGCACACCTGTTCGGCGGGAACAAGGACGCACTCGATCATAACTGCACTCGTATAAACGATGAAGAGAAAGGTATAGAACGTACAATATACAATACACGTTCAACTGGGAATCCCGCCGCACACGGCTTTCCTTCAATCAACAAACCCGCGCGACACTGCGGAGGCGTATATATACACACAGTGCTATGCACACTCGTTGCCAGGCAACGCACGCACCACCCGCGCGCGAGCGCCTACAACTCGGGCATGTAAACATTAGTCTCTCGTCGTGTTATAATTTTAAGACGCATGACAGTGCGCGGTGGAAATGGTCGTTGCTCGCGCGAGTGATTCGCCGTCGGTTATCGTCAATCTCCGCGAGGATGACTGGACGCGCTATTTTCGCGGATTGAGAGAGGCGCCTTCGTCTTCCGCGAAATTCGCGCGTATGTAGCGCGCGTGGCGCGGGCGGTTATACAAGTATACGTAGTGATCTGTTTTCAGAGGCTGGTGCTTTTCAATTTAATGAGACAGGGGATATATTATCGAGATGCTGGAACCGTCGAAGGGGAGGACCAAGATTTCGGGGAAGTATCGGGTACGGCAGCCGATTGAGAACTTCAGGATAAGGTGAGGTGAATCGTGAATCGTACACGCCGAGTGAGCGAGTGAGTAATGGTCGGTTGTATGTGTATGTGTGTGTATGTAGGTGTTATCATCGGGTGTAATACGTAGTCGAGTGATGTCAATTGTCGATGAGTCAATAATTTGAGAGTAATATATAGAGAATTGACGAAGTGATACATACGGTACATCCACAGTCTTCAACTCTTCATAAATAACTAGATTTTGTCTGTACTTATATAACATTCTTATCGTAATGATTCATTTAGAAAATTTTAGATTCGATTCTTAATTGAAAATAATTATATGTTTGCAATCAAACATTTACAACAATTTTATTTGAACATGCAATTAGGACTTTTTTCTACTTCAAAAATAAAATAGGTACTAATAAACTTTTTCTCTATTGTTTTTAATAGGGTTTACCTATGGATAATTCTACAGGAAATCCACTCTTAAAGGGTACCAACAAAATAAAAAAAAAATAAAAAATTTTGGACTCACACACGTTTTATAGATGTCATATCCTCGGCTGGGAGAGAAAAAGTCCTATCTCGGCTTCGCGTGCAAAAAATCTCCTATCTCGACTTCCCGTGGAAAAAGGTTCTATTTCGGCTTCGCGCGTAAGAAAGTCCTAATATATACTTATATCGGGCAATCCGCGTTTTTACTGACGTTTAAACTGAGAACCGCTGTATAGAGTTTTGAAAAATCGGTCTTCGTCTCACGCTGGGGTGATTATGCGGACGCAATTATTTCTCTATCTAATTACCATATCGCATTATAGATAAAAAATATATATATATATATTTGTTAGTGCCCGAGATACCTAGGAGTTTCTTACGCGCGATGCCGAAATATAAGACTTATTTCTACGGGAAGCCGAGATAGGACTTTATTCTCTCTCTCTTTCTCAGCCGACGATATAATAGTTGAGAAAATTTCCAACCATCGGAAGCAGTTTTGTGACACTGCTTTAATTTAATGTGAGAAAAATGTAAGAAAAATAATAGCGATATATCGCTAATTTTTTGTCATTTTTCGCGATTTTCAAATACTTTGCTCGATTACAACGGTTCTTAGCTTAAATTAAAGCTCTTAGAATTTATCAAAAAATACGGAGGAATTTTTTCAGAATTCTTTGACGACTTTTCAAATTTTTGAAAACTTTGGAATTTTGAAATATGTCCATTCAGGGGTTAATGTGTTACTTAATGGGTTAATCATCAGTGACTGCTTTTCTTACATTTTCCTCCCATGTTAAATTTCCATAAGAAATATTGATCTGCGGTTAAAACTGTGTCACAAGACTATTTTCATTGGTTGAAAACGTTTCTTGTCTATTGCGTGTATCCAAATTTTTTATTTAATTTTTTTTTTAATCCTCTAAGTTTGGCTTTACTGCACTCTCTAAAGTTGAATTAGTGAAAAAACCACAATATATTAGTTAAAATTGCTCCACCGTAGAATTAGTGGATAATCACTAATGGAATAGCGAAATTTTACTATTTTCAATAGTGAAATCCACTAATTCTATGGTGGAGCAATATTCACTAATATATATAGTGTTTTTTTTTACTAATTCAACTTTAGAGTATAGGATTGCTCATATATGTGCATAATTATTGATTTGCATTGTAGTTATTTACAATGACGCATAATTATACGAAGTCAATCTAAAAAAAAATCTAAAAAGTCTATAGAAAAGAAAAAAAAAATCTTGAATTTTCTGCCGCGCATATACAAAATTAAAGATTTTTTTTTACAAGATTGCGAACGACGTCAAATATCAACAACTCCTCGTCTCAGAAACCCGCTAATGAAATGCATTACATACATCTTAACGACCAACTTGTATCAGATTTTAATTCAAGCAGCCCAGTGTTCTGAAACTGGTTTTTCCAATAACTTTCCGAATGGCCACGTGTATACTATAATTTAATCAATATCTTATTTGTCCGAAAAATCACGCGACTCTGAAATTAATGCTCTCATACTTAACACGTGTGTTATTTTGTCTTTAAAAATTGATTATTTTCGAGTTAATACGTGTGCATTTGTATATACAGCAAATTACAATTACAACGTAGTTAGTAAGCAATACCGAACAAAGAAACATGAAAAATCGATATTTTGAAAAATGACTAAATCATCAGACTATCATTAACTATTGCAAACATTACTGTTCTAATATGACTATTTGCAGTTATAAAAGAATTACAGTGATTTGCAGAATTACGTGTAATAAAAACCTATACTTTCAAACTAAAGAACAATATTTTTCGATACATTATCGAATGCACAGAGTCAATCAAACGTTAGAAAACAGGAATACATCAATAAATTTGCCTACTCCTGTAACCGAGAATTATAGACTCACGCACGCACATAAGCCGCTCAAAATTAACGGCCGCACCGTAGCGGCATAAACATAATCAAACGATCACCACTTATATGCGTATAGCCATGCAGAATCGCGTGAAAATTGACTCTCTCGCACGTCTATTATTGATCCCAGGCCCCGTTTAAATACACGCGCGGATAACCAAACAACTGATACTTTCAACTCTTGCGGCTTTTTCGAGCACGCCGCGTCAGACGTATAACGTATACATATAGATATATACTTGAAAAATATTTACGCGCTGCGGCCATGTGGCGCACGGATATATATATATGCGTCGGTCTTGCAGCGTATTTACCTTGAGGAAAAGAAAGAATGTCTGATTTAAGGGGTGCAGAGACGAGGCTTTTCTGGAAAGCGCGCTTTTTCCGGCGCACTGACGCGGCTGAGTTGAGTTAATCGCGGGTACTGGGATATTATTTAGAGAGGATTTTCCGAAGCGTGAGTCAGATTGTGAAGAATATATACATATAGTTTGGGTTGGGAATAATAAATGGGGCAATAATGCGCAGAAGCGAGCAAGGAAAAGTAATTATTGTCGTGCTGTGATGGAAATCGGAAATCCGTTACGAAACCGGCGATAATACGATACTATATAACAATAGACTGATAATAAATCGTAAAAAGTCATATCTATCGCGGCGATGAGTGGTTTTAAAAGATAATCTTGCGCGCGCTTTTATGTGCTTCAAAGTTGCGAAAGCACTCTGTTCAAACGTTATACCTTTCGAACCTATATTTAGATCGATATGATAAACTCATTTCCGCGGTTTTACGTGTTCACGCATACCCTTTATTATCCAATAATCAAGAAAATCTGCATCTCTAAAGATTCTTCTCGAAAATGATTATTATAATATTATTATGATACATCCGGCCAGGGTGAAGATCGTTCAGCAGAAGTCTCTGCTCGCGGAGCTCTTCGAGAACGAGGGCGAGACGCGGGACGGCAACTTCCTCGAGGACGAGGAGTACGAGTTCGCCTGGCAGGAAAAAGTCCTCGGCCCGTACGAGGCGCGCTATTACCGCGAGGAGCGCAACTGCGTCACCGACAAGCAGCGCGAATACCACCGACGTCTCGCCGAGCTACCGGCCGAGGATGCCGTCGGCTCGCGTCTCTACTCCTACGTCCAAGGTGACGCTTACTACCCGGCGGTGGACTTTCTGACGGAGAAGTTCCGCTCGGCGCTGTCGATAAGGAGCGAGAAGGCGGCGCCCGCTATGAGGAACCGGAAACCGTTCAACGAGAGGCACAATAAGAGCGTGATCGAGGAGACACCGTCCGATAAGAGGATACAGGAGAACCATTATCTGTACACGGTGAGACACACGACTGTTTTCGTTTGGACGCATCGAGTTTTGTGTGTGTGTTTTTTTGTAGATTCAAGGTGTCCGGCTTGTTTGACTGGAAGAATGATTGCTTCTTTGATGTGTGTGTGTGTGTGTGTGTGTGTGTGTGTGTGTGTGTGTGTGTGTGTATCTGGGCTATTTATAGATAGGTTGCGTCACGAGGAAGAGAGAAAGAATTTTTCTTCATTTAATATTGTTGTCGTTAACGGTTAACGAGTCGAGATTACATGATAATGCGCACAGCTTTTCAACGATTCCATACTTATATTCTGGCATTATCTTTGTGTCGTATGAAAATCAATTATGTAAGGTTGTTGAAAAGGAAAATATACGTGTATGTTTTTAATCGAGGTCATTATTTATCATCATCTTAAGCTTGCTAACAACTTTTATAAGAGTTTCCTTGTTAAATTAAAATAGTAATGATAAATCAATATTTGAAGTAAGAAACGTTCCAAATTATTGCACCTGAAAGTGACCTAAGATGAGCTGATTTACAAAAGAAAAGAAAAGAAAAGTATCTTCGACCACACGATACAATAACATTTCATCGTCGCTTCGAACTAACAACTTTCCTTGTGGAAAACCAGCATAAACTAGGTATATTAAGACAGCAACTATACCTTCCTCTTCCTGAATGAACCATCCACTAAACATAGGTGAGAGTTGCCCAGTAGTATGGCACCTGTAATATTTTTTTCTTTTACCACAGCTTTTGATGTTATCGGTTATAAAATAAAATCCAAACAAAAAGTAAATGACCCTTGAGCAATCCTCATAAAGAGATCGATTAATTTGTTCTAATTATAATAATAAGAAGAACTTATAAGCAGCATTGGGCGCGGTCAGTACTTGGATGGGTGACACCGCGTTTTTCGCTGTGAAAATTTCGTGTGATCGGTTAGGCGTTGACATTGCCTTCTTACAAACTGAGCGGGAGGTGTGGATAAATACAGTTTCGGTGTTCTAAGCCTACGGAATGTGTGACCTAGACACCCAAACTCAATTATTCCAATACACCGACCATCCCGGGCGGGTTTTCCTAATTAGGATTTATCCCACGTGGTTTGCCTATAGATTTTCCCCGTCCCACAGGAATGCGGGATGGATGAAAGGTATGAAAAAGAGTGATGAAAAAAAGAGAGGTCCTCACAGGAAAAATTATAGGTATATGATGTAATAGGAAAGGATAATAATAGAGGTGTGGAGGATACGCGCTAGGCCAAGTAGGCTGCGTGGAAACCACCATTTTTTTTTTAAATAAGAATTGAACTTATTTGAAAAAATAAAAAAGTTAGTCTTTTACCATTTTGAAATTTTGAATTGTAACCCTACGTCAAAATACTGTTTACTCCCTAGGTGCATAATCTACTATTAACACTGTGATTGTTGTTATCTAATATAACTTTGTGAACTCCGTATTTAAAATATAGATCGGGAAATACGTTTAATAAAATGATATATTTTACATCTGAGCCTAGTTATCCGATGCCTTCGCGTGTCTACAGACGCGAGGAACGCGTGGTGGCCGCAGCTTAATAGGTATATCCAACTCTGCCCCAATTAACCCTACTCCAATTGGTATCGACAGGAACACGAGAGCATGTACATAGTGGTGGACCTGTCACCGAAAGACGAGGCGACGGCAGCCGAGTCGTCGGAGTCCGAGGCGCTGCTCTGCACGATCAGCTACGACCCTCTCCACAAGTCTTTAACGATCAGTCCAGATTTCACGTCGAGCGCCGAGTGTTACAGCGTCGACGGGATCGGCATGAGCTACGACTTTTGGATCGAGCACGCCTCGCCGCGGCCGACGACGCGCGAGCTTCAGCGCCGACGCGAAAGCATCAAGAGGGTGAGTATTAAGAACGCCTTAGACGTCAAGATATTTCTTATGCTGGTGGAGAATTTGTAGGAAAGGTGCGGATTTTGATTATTTTTCAGGAAAGGCTTTATTGTGAAATTGTAGTCGTTGATAGAATTGAAGTGAACAAGGTTCCCTTATTTCTTAAAGGAATACTTTGATTTTTCAAGAAATTTCACCGTCTTGTAGGCTGAATTTTGCAAATTTTACGGTCTCATATAGGTAGTACAGCGGAAGTTATCGTGAGTCATGAAAAACATATAAACTGTGAAATCAGATAATTGTTATCGTGAGTCATCTTACACTGAGAAAAAAGTGTGGTAAAAATTATTAATAATTTTGTAAAAATTACTATATACTTTCTGGTAAAGCCACCGGAGACTGTTAAAATCCAAAAGATTATATACCATATACTTTATAAGAAATTTTGCTAAAAATATAGGAAAATGTAATTATTTCAAAACTTTTCTTCTCGGCGTATTGTTTACCTGTATGTTGATATCAATACTTTAACCAACTGCTCAAGATGTTTCGTGAATTTTTGCAAAATTTTTCATACTAAGAAATTGTGGACGCGATATACCTACAGTCCACCGTAAAAAGCCCGATTGCGGTTTGTAGATCGACCAAGCCGATACCGATGACAGCTGCTTTAAAAATATTGACTCAACTTCGATATATCTGTGGCAAGGTGAAAAACTCTATATTTGTGGCAAAAGCTAGTAATGGAATAGAGAAAACGATATATTGTAAAGTGTAAATATGAAATAGTTCGAATAAACATTTCAATCGATTAATTTGAATTTCAATTGAAATCACGTTACCAAAACAAGTATTGATAATTCCGACACCTTCACAATTAGCTCTAAAACATTATCAGATGGATGCACAAGATTTTATGACACCTAATAAAAGTTTATTATAGCCCCATATCTCTTACCTCTAATCTCAACTTCGTCATTTTCTACAATTTACATCCGAGATCGATTCTCATTATTTCGTCACAAACGCGAATTAAACCTTACATTGAAGAAAAGAAGAAAAAAAATGCTTCTCAGCCTTCTCTTCTAAATCTTCCGCTTCAGAGAAAAATACACCGCGAGTTCGCGCCTTTTACAGCCGCACGCGGGAAAGTAAGTACATACCTACCTACACGCTTTGGGAAACAGCGACCTATAATACGCGCGCGCTTTTTTGCTCCAACCATTGACAGTATCATAGCCACTCACCCTGACCAACACACGCACACACTTTCCCACGCTATTTAATTTAACATCATTACGGACCTCCACTATATAGAAACCAATGCACTCACCCCACGTAGGAGATCTCGGAGATCTGCCGCATCATTTTCTGGGAGTACGCCATGCTCATCATCTCGCCGACCGCGCACTTTTTATCACCCAAATGAAAACAACAAGAACACTCTCTTGACTTTTCTTCGCACTCGAACTTCAGCGGCTGAAGTTATACACTTGTTGTCGCACTCGCCTACTACACCTCATGTTACAGTCTGCACCATTCTCGGCACGCAGTTGGCGCGTCCGCGCGCGCGCACACGAGCACCGGGTCTCTCTCTCTCCTCTCGCCGCCGCCTCGGATGTATATTGTTCTGCGAGGCGCCTGCGTCACACGCGCCGCGATTACCCGCAGGAATGCGAAACAATCTTTCTCTTTCCTCGCCCGCAGAGCTCGCGCGTGGACACGCGTTCGTCTCTATCTCCTCCCTACCACTATACCTATAAAAAGACAATCCGTGGCGATTGCCGGAAAGAGCGAGCGGGAAGTGCAAGACAGAGACAGTGGACGCGACGCCGACCGGTTTCACGCCGACTGACGCCTCTGGATTTCGGATTCCCCGATCGCGCGCGCGTCACCCGCACACACGCCGTGCTACATGTCGATGGCTGCGCAAGTGTGAGAGGCTGATTAGCTGGAGTGGGGCAGAGGGTGGCTGCGTCGCTGCAATTCGTTTATCATGAAACTCGAAATTGGAGGGGGAGGGGGCTTATCTGTCGTACGCGGGGTTGGAGTAGAAATGGAAGTGTGATGCGTTTTAACGACATCATTAACTTGCCGTAACCTTGGAAGACGTTTCTTTTTTCTTTTAATTATCATTGCTTATAAAATAGCGCTGTCCTTAATAGAAGCCACTCGTTCACTTGAAACTGGTATAATTTGACTCCCCGTCTCTATAAGTATAATAATGACCTTTTCCCGGAATTCCCGGAATGAAAGATATTGACTTTTTGCAAGTGAGTTTATTGTATCGGGGGAAAAAAAGAAACGATAACGACGCCGTGTTTTGAAGAAAAAGTTTCTTCAACACGCGTGTTCGATACATTGTCATGAACCAAAACACTTTTTCTTATCGGAAATCCGAATATTAACGAGCAATAATAATAACGTGGCGCGCTCATCGACTAGATTTCGATGATACATATATGTATGCGTCTATATAAAACGATTAAGACTTATCAAAGCTTCCGCTATCTATCTGACAATGGCTGCGCAGATTATCTCATTAACTGTTATCAATTAAATGTGCTCTTGAAACGCCAATGTACGCGATTTATAAGATTTTTCCTTCAAATAGTAAATAATTGCTTCTCGTTTTGATCCCTTCCACTCCAAACCTTAGAAGGTTCGTACGCCGTCATCGAAATCGAATCCCCTTCACCTTATTCTCACCGAATTCTTCCGCCTCCGTATAATCTTTTAATACTCATAAAAATACCACACTTCCTCCTCGACACCGACCTCCCAAGTCAAAGCAGTGCTAAATGAAGAGGTTACCTAAAATATAAAAAAAAACCATAGTTGTAATGTGATTTATTTATTTAAAATGATAGCGATAGTCAATGTATTATAAATAAAGTGTATTTAACATAACTTTTTTTTCTCAAAATGTCGATATTCTAGAAAGTAGATATTGTCACCAAAAAGAATTATTGATAAATTACGGGAATCTTTCTTGTTTCTCAACCGATTTCAGTTCTGAAGGTCTCATTTTGTTCGTTAAGTAATTTCACAGGGACTCGCCAAAGGAAAAATTCAAAATTATTCAAAACTTAGAAAGTTATAGCCAATTAAAATATATTTTTTTTAACCTCGTGCATGATGAATTTATATGAACAATTAGCTACAACTTTCAGAGTTATAAATAAGTTTGTCTCGAACAAAATGAGACCTTCAAAACTGAAATCAGTTGAGAAACAAGAAAGATTGCAATAATTTATCAATAATTGCTTTTAGTTACAATATCTAGTTTCTAGAATATCGACATTTTGAGAAAAAAAATTATGTTAAATACACTTTAATATGTGTAATACATTGACTATCTCTATCATTTTGAATAAATAAATCACATTACAACTATGGTTTTTTTTTATATTTTAGGTAACCTCTTCATTTGCCACTGCTTTGACTAGGGAGATCAGTGATGAGCCATCTCAACCGATTGAATATTTCGTCCTACCGTCATATATAAACAGAACAGCACCTATACTAAAAACATGATTTTCCGCCGCGCGGTATTCCCCTGCGCGCGAGCGCGAATTCAAGGAAAGGCCCCGAGAATGCAACAAAAGTCGAGGGCCATCAAACGAGTCTATCACGTTCGGTCGGCTACATCATATTTTTCTTTTTCTTTTTTTTTCTATATACTCACCTCTATAATCCCTCTCCTTCGTGAAATCACGTACATACAATCGACAATTGTAAGCCTTATAGTTGCAACATACATGCATACACGTGTGTGTGTGTGTGAGTCAGGCGCGGGTATACGTCGTGACTCGCGTTTTCGAGCAAATATATAAGTATATACGCGGACAGATAAGGCAGCGCATCGAAGCGAGGGGGCCGATTCGATGTCGATATATTATACATAGGCGTCGCAAAATCTGGTCGACAAAGTTTTGACTAATTTTTCCGAGCCCGATATCTGCATCTCTACCTACTTATATATAAATGCTGATTTCGACGCGATCGATCAAGCGCGTAACGAGGATAATACGATCTTAATGAGCTTTTAATTGGTGCGCTGTGAATCTTACTGATGTCCTTTCTTACTGGTTAACGCGCCACGATAATCAAATTTAGATCTTCAAAATTTTCGTTAACAAGTTTGCAGTTATGTGCCAATTATCATACATTATGGAAAGATAATTTTCGAATAATTTCAATGTAATTTGTATGGTGAAAAAAAAGAGAGCCGCGGTAACGATATCGTAAAAACCCAGGGACTAGCCAGTAGTATTTTTTGTACAGTATGTATATATGTACACAAGATCCGGGCATCGTTAAAGGTATGCTTCAGTCCGAGCAATCAATTTAATTGACTGGTCAAATTCGTTCTGACAGCTGTATGAGAATAGAAAATACTTTCGTAAATAATTCTCGTAAATACATTGATAGTCAAAATCAAAAGCATACTCGCAAACGTTTTCGACAAAGGGCTTATAATGAAGTAGATGTATATCGCATCGGAGAATTCGGAAAAGCTTATTAATTATTGAAGTAGAAAGTTATCATCTTTGCTTATAAAATATGATGTAATTCGCTTATATAAATAAATGAAAAAAAATATATATATATATATTAAAATTTTTAGTTATGTTGCTTTATAAAAATGAATTCAGAAGTCCATATAAAGTTACAAAACAGTCAGACCAAACATATATACATTAACGTTCCAACTTATTCTATCATTTCATTGATTTGATGGATCGTTACCTTACTTCGATGACAATAAAAATGCAAATGCAATGTTTGGATTAGATATCATCGCATACTTTCTTTCGCGGAGTAGACAAAAAAAAGTTGAGAAAGTCAAATCCGTCTCGAATCCGTTTATATCTGACGTCATAATGTTGAACAGGTGCTTTTACAAAATCTGACGTGAGGACTCATCAGTAGATTTCGAACTGCCATAACTTTCACAATTGCGCTTCGTGGAAATGATTTGACACCCAACTTGTGATTTACAAGATCTAATCAGTACTAAAAAAGAAAAAAAAATACGAAAGATATGCTACGAACGCGAGTCTATAGTTTTATTAGAAACCCATTAATATTAATTAAAAAAATTATTATTTTTAAGTGCTTTTTAAAATTAATTATAATTAATTTAATTTGCATATACGATTGATTAAAAGAAATTATTTGTCGATATTATCAATCATAGCATCTTTTTGTTGATAAAACAAAAATCTTGATCGCAATCGTATGTTTTTATTTGATAAATGCGTAAGACAATAATTTACACCTTGTTATAATAAACCGAAAAAATCGTAATAATTTCCAAACCCCCAATTGTTTACAAACTCACTAATCGCGTTGGGTTTAAAAAAAAAGTTAAATACGCCTTAAACAATACATTTTCGGTTATCTTAAAAAAACTTCGGAGAATCAAATTTTTGTTCTCTTCATCATATCTATAAAAAGCGGTAAAGCGTATAGCTTACATCACTCTTTACCCTGTTCTAACTTAATACCAAATCGATAAGAAAATAAGAAGCTCACATATGCTTTCGTTGGAAACAAGTGTCCCGATTAATAAAAAACATAACCATCCCTTATCTCAACGCAGGCAATTGCCCTCATTCCAGGAGAGCCGTCGGCTGCGCAACCTCAAGGAAGCCCTGCTCTACCACGAGATCGAGTCCCCGCGTCAGCGCGTTCTCCGGCTCTACGTGAACCTGGATATCGGCACGGGTCAGGATTTCGGCTACGACGACGCCCTGTTCGTCAACTACCTGCTAGAGCTGCCACCGCGACATTGGCGCGCCGCCACAGGCTCGGAGACGCGACTCGCCGGGCGCACTCAGCGTTGCCGAGCGCGCGATGGACGCGCCAATTTTTCTTACTGCGCCGAGATAATCCTGGAGCTCGATCTCGCGGAGGCCGGGGCTGAGGAGCTCGTGGGCACCGCGTCCTGGCCGAATTTAATATTCTCCGTGGCGTCGCTGGACAGCTGGACGAGGTGAGGCTCTTCGAAATTCTTTACTCGCGCGAATATGCGAAATAGAAACAATCGCGATCTTTTATACGCGTTATCGAACCTTGATATTGTTCGCGCGTAAACTTTAGTATTGACGCAAGTAACGCTTTTGTTTCAATTGGAAAGGAACTAAAATTGCATTTTATTAAGCAACGTATACACTTGTTTGTAAGCTTTTGTTTGTTTGTCAGTGACATTTTTCTGATAAAAAGTTGCATTTTTCATTTCGGTATAATAATTACTTTGTAGTTTAGTGTGAAAAGCCATTATTGAACATTTTCTTTTTTATTTAATGCGAATACTGAAATTAATAAATTGATCTATGAAGTTTAAAATTAAAGCTTTATCGTTTATTGAAGCTTGTATGCGTCTTAAATTAGCTCAAAGTTAGATTCTTAAAGTCACCGGACATGAAAAAATGTTCAGACATTTCTTACAAAGATATGAAATTCTGGTTTTCAATGTTCTATATTCATATATGTATTTCAACAGTTGATATTACACTTTCTAAATTTCAATTATCTACCCATTGAGCATTATAATAAATTATATATTGAATTATTTTTTAAAAATTAATCGCAAGAAATAGATACGGAAACATGATAAACTAAAATATGATTATAATTTATTTATAGATTTGATTTTAACTTACCTTCGGAAAATGACAACATTTATGCTCACTTATTTATTTTTTCTAATTAAAGATACAAAACAAGTATCATATCTCCAGAAAAATATACTAATTGTTAAGTATAAATGCGCTATTTCTTTTACATAGTTACGTCCGTGGCATATTTCTGCGATAGCAGTTGAACGCGTTAAATTTGAGTTCATCACACCGATCGAGTACCGACGTAATACTAATAACATTCAATCATATATTTTTTTCTTTTATTTTAAATATTTTCATTTAGCGCGTGTACAACCGATATTTAACAAGTAAAACATCAAAAACACGAGACAAATGTACAAGACAAAGATACTTGCAAAATGAGTAATTATGTAGCGTTATTCTGACGCAGAACAGGAGATTTTATTTTAACTCTATATCTATACTTATGACTAACAACTACGCATTCTTTTTATCTGTTGTTTTAAAATCACTGACTTTTTCCGGCTGGCTGGAAACTGCGTTTGAATATTTTTACACGCACTGATCGGTAAAAAAGCTGTTGACCTCTACGCCAAAACATTCTAGGCTCAATAAGTTTGAAGACTTGGTTTTTATAATACAAACGACTATTTTCTGAGAAAAACCGAAAATAAGCTATGAGTAATAATCTCAAATTTGATGTCGATGCTGGATAATATATCGTATGCAATTATATCTCTTATGGAAATTCCATTTATTGTAAAAAAAAAAAAAAAAAAAAAAAAAAATCAATATTTATATATCCATTCTTAACAGATATTTAGTCTTTTTAATTTTTTAGTGTACTTACAAGAATTAATAAAATTGTAAAATATGTAGAAAATTTAGTAGATTACATTTGCATGAATTAACAACAAAAAAGATTATGTTTTCAAAATTTATTTATTATTTACAAGTTTCGATAATCATTACTTCTTACTTTCCAAAATGCATACCATCGCGTTTTCAGCTTTAAAATAAATCTGAAATATAATTTTATACATATACTTATAAAAAATATTACAAATAACTCACAGTTGATTCATCACGAACTTACATGCGTAAGAAGTCTCGTCGCAGTACTTATTCCATATATTATACTTCCATGAACGACGTCAAAATTAAAATATTTACGTTACTGCATTTTTCACATTTACGTATAAAATAAAAAGTTAATATATTTAGAATTGAAATGAAAAAAAAGTCAAGAAAGTCAACGGCACAAGTACAAATAACGAATAAAAAGAAAAATAATTAAACAAAGGAAAAGCTAAAGTCGTTGAAATTTCCAGATACAGAATCGAGGGCTACGGCACGCTACCCCTGCCGCGCGAAGCCGGCTCCTTCGACTACAGCGTGAAAACCTGGCGTCCGGCGGGCGGCCTCGTTGACAGTCTGCGACGTTTCTTCACGGGCGGCACCCGCGAACTCGACGATGTCACCTACTGCGCGGTACCGTCGCACCACGAGGGCAGCGTTCTTGAGAAATCCAAGCTGCGCGTTGTACCGAGCGGCAGCGTCAACCTCAGGCTCAACGTGGTACATCAGTGTCAGAGCTTCGCGCGATACCGAGACATGCTGGAGCCGAGCAGCGCGGAACGCATCAACGCCGGTAAACTGCTGAACAGCGTGGACGACGTGCTGAGCCAGTTCAAGGCGGCCAGGGAGCGGATGATTCAAGCGAGGGCCATGTGCTCCTGAACGACGATGATCGAATGAAAAGAGAAGCGATTCCAGATGGAAGGTGTTATTTTGTAAATAAAAGAGGCGGAGTGTATCATATGTACTGTGGAAGCGAAATTAAATGAAAAGGGACGCGCAAATGAGGCGAATGCGATTTTTTTTTTTTTTTCGTTTGAAAAAGAGGTACACCACCAGTCGTAGTTTTCGAAAATCACTTTTGGATTGGCTTTACAGACGACTATACGGTGTCGAGGTCGATCGTTCGCCAGTTTTTTTTATTTTATTTATTTATTTATTTATTTTAAGTATAGAGGTGTGAGTCGAGGCAAAAGTGACCCTCGTCAATAACGGAGGTGATTTTTTTATTTCAACAAAAATAACAATTTACATTGAATTGTTTTTTGATAATAATAATTATCGTGTTGTATGCTACACCTTGTAGTTTATTGATAGGCGTGGATGCGCTCGCTCGCTATTTTTATTTTTTGTTTTCCTTCAATTCTCGGTAAGTAATTTACGTTTTTTTTTCTTCACTTGTCTTTTTTTTTAAAATTAGTCGTTTAATAGTTATCTTTGCTTTTTCGTCTTGTCATTTTTTCCTCGTAGAATAATAATAATAGTTTGGATAACGTTCACGTTTCTTTTTTTGCGTTTACGTTTTTTCACTTTTTTTTGCGTTTGCTTTCAGTTCACTCCGCCGCGTCGGCATCGTTTTTTCGTATATATATATATATATTTATTTTCATATATGTTATACCCCCAGAGAAAACGAAAAAAAAATTAGAAGAAAAAGAGTGCGCCTGGGCATTGTTACATGCTTTATACAGCCTTATCTCCTCGTGGGACGGACCGACATCTGTGCTCGCGAAGCCGATCTCGCCGACATGTTTCGTTTAATCGAATAGGTACACGTGATTACACGGTTATTGCAATATACAATCTAGGTAGATTTATTCTCGGTTCGAAAGGAATATATAAAAAAAGATGAGAAGCACACTGGCGATACATTATCAACAATTTCTTATTTGACAGCGCCATTTTTTTTTTGTTTTTTTTTTGTTTTTTAATCGAATTGTTACAATTGAACTGTAGTACACTGCAACGCGTTCCACCATTCCTTCTTACTCACGTGTAATCGACACATTTGTTTTTCCGGAAACGTTGACAGCTCTTTCTTTCTCTTTGCTCTCTTCACACTAAAAAGTCTTGTATACACATCAATTTTGACGAGACATTATTTCTACCGCAAATGAATAATGTTGAGTTTCGAGGGAGGCAGGAACTTAGAGTGTGTCGAACGGTTTCTTAACGTTAATGAGACGAAAAATAAGAGAGTAAAAAGATGCTGAATTGAAAAGGAATGTAGGACCAGAGTTACAGTGGACTCTTCTTCTCGACTTTAGGAGAGGCTAGCGAAGTAATACTGGGAAGACTGATTTTTCTTAAATTTTTTTTTCGCGTTACTTTTTTTTTCCTTTTCCATTATATCAGAAATGTCGCTACTGTATACCGCGCATATCTTCCTCCCGAAGAAACAGTGACGAAAATGTCTCAATTAAAATTCTAATATCACAAAGTTTTTCCATTCATCAATCAATGAGAAAGCATTAATTTTTATTTTCTGTTCATCGTCGTGCGGATCGAGGTGATGGTAAGTGCTCCGAAATATAGTGTTTCGTTTTTCCTTTTCGCGCGCGCGCGTATATTCGTTGATTACACATTCCCGTTCGTCTCGTACACGTCCGATTAGAAAAATATTGAACAACTGCTGGGATCATTAAAGACTCCTTTTCTCTAATACGCGATCGAGTAATTACGTACATTGTACACTGACACTTTGCTCTGAAAAATGCCTCGAAATGACGACATTCGAAAGATAAAAAGGCAAAGAAAACTCAGCATTAACCATCACTACCGAACGTCTATGTTTTATTTGTATGTATACATAAATGCAAAGAATTCAGGAGACTTTAAGTGATCCTTGGCGTTACTTCGCGTGAGTAAGGAATAGAATTGGATTTTCTGTTGGAAAGCTGCTGTAAACCGTGAGGGGGGTAGAGAATGTATATAGTTCAAGTCGATAGCCAAGTCGTGAAAGACACCGGGCTTGTTATTTTCTTTTTCTTATGATCTCACTTGTATTATTTAAGAATATCTGTTGGAAAGACTGAATGAAGCGACAAGTAATCATGTTCCAAGCACTTGATACGAATTTATCCGATTAGCGTCAATTTTTTGCATGATGAACTTGGAAAAGTATTGCAAGGTTCGATTTGAACGAAAGTGTAACGTTTATATTAGCGCATTTCAACGAGTTTCGGAATAAAAAACATGTATGTATATATCAAAAGAAATAATGATTTAGAAATACATCTAAATAAATTTGTCTTAACCATCAAAACATGTATTTTTTGTATTATCAGCAATGTATTTACACGTAGAAAAAATATTAAAGATCAAATACCAATCAACATCTACCATAATGGTTCCCATATAACGTTTAATACATTACTTTTTCCCAATCCATCACAGGAAAAAAATTGAAATCTTACATTCTTAAGTGACCCTTAACAAACGACGTTTTCCACCGATAATAGAATTTAGAAAGCGTTAAAAAATCGCGACTGAGTACGATCGAAGGCGCAATCCATACGTTGCGTACAAATATAAAATTAGGCTGTATAAAAAGTTGTGTATCGTGTATACGTGTGTGTCTGGTGAAATGTATAATGTGTGAATGCGCGTATTTCGCTTCTCTCATGCTTAGTTCTCGCAAAATCAGAGGATACGCTTTTATACGTTATCTAAAATTGTTAAATTAAATAAAACCCACATCTATTCGTTCATCGACGATTCAATCATTTTTTAATCGGCTGTTTATTTCAATTATAAGAGAACGTAGTCTTGGGAAAACTTCCCTTGTCAGTTCGTGGTTTCCTAAATTCTATACGCTAGCTACATTACTTAATCTGGGCCTAGAGTTTTCCTTCCTTACTTTCTATACATAATAAACTAATAATCGTTATAATTACTTATACTTCACTCTTAAAAGATAGTATTATGTACTATGTACAACGCTTAAGCTTACATCTGTATTTTTTATCTTTAGTGAAACCACTTTACTGGAAAAAAAAATCGGAAAAGAATAAATGAAAGAGGGTGGCGACAGTGCGAACCGCATCACTATAAAACAGCGCATTAATTATTCTCTCTCTTTCGCCGTGACTTTTGCACTTGACTCTTGTTTATCACTCTTTCACTCTTTAAATTCCATATTCTATCTAACGACTACTATTCATCTCGCACTTGCATATCTCGATGAACGTTCATGTGTAGCAGACATTTAGCAGACTCATTCGAATTAAAAACACGCACACCATTAACGCCGTATTTATCATTTAACGATTATACTACGTAATCATATTTACAAAAGCGTCTGCATTGTAAACCCGGGCTAACGTTTGTTTACTTTGCCATAGTCTCGCACTGACCTTCCATCAACTTCTCGGCTTCTAATATTTGCACTTCAGTGCGTACATACAAACGTGGATCACCCTGTTCTTTTTTCTTATAATCGCAACTACACTTTGTATTCGCAACAGACTTGTACCGATGATGAAATGAACACTGACTTGTTCGATAATAGTTTTCCAAAAAATTGTACATTATAGTTGCTAAAATATGACGCGGTTCGTAAGTTTTATCCAATGCAATACGACGGTTCGTCTTCCTAGTTAAGATTTTGTTCTCCTAAAATAAAAGAAATTTTTATACAGCTCGATAAGATTAGAAAATGTTTTCTCGATGATCGTAAACAGTTATTTACATATTTGACAAATCGCGCAGAATTATAATGTTTTTAACTGATACTAAAAATTACCAAATTAAAAATAAAAAAACCACTCGGAAAATGTCCAAGATTAATCTACATCTTTTTTTAGTATAACTTCAATATTTTACAACTTTATATAATTTTTCTTAAGAAAGAAATAAAATTAAAATAAAAATGTATAAATTTTACATATACAACATTTGGTTAAAATACAATTACAAAATGATATTGTTCATTGGCACTCTGCGCTCGTCGACTTTTATACGATCATTGTTACAATAAAAAAAAATTTGTTGCCGTACCGAATAAAGTATTGTTATAAACGATACCGACGAATTGTACACATTTCACGTTGAAAAAAGGCATTACGAGTACAAGTAAAAATATAATGCGTACGCAAAAATATCTTATTCAAAATTACGTCTATATTTACACCTTAAAATTTATAAAATAAAAAATAAATGTTCATCTGTGATTTCAAATTTAGTCTTAACACGCCGTAAGTTTCACCCACATTCTCATATCAAAGTAAAGAGAACTTATCACAAGAAAAAAATGAAAGCAAAACTCGCGTTTGTTGAAGGAATAGAAAGAGAAAATTTGAAAGACCGCATCATATATTTTTACGAATACCTCGCCTGAACAACCCTTTTTCCAGAATGAGTCACATGACCATTGCCATTTTTATCTCGTGCTCTCTTCCCCGTTCTCACAAGTCGTAAGTTCGTTGCCTCATTGTGAATTGGTAGTCGGTCAGCGATTCGTCAAGTCAGGGAGTAATCTGAGTTCTGAGCATTATACGGTTATTCACCCCATAATATCAATCCTCATCCGACAGAGGCTCGTACTGCGCGGAGAGAATGGGTGCTGGTTCCTCGCTCTTCACTACCATTACGGAGGCTCCGGCTGACGTCGGCGGCGGCGCAGGCGGTGGCCCCGTGTGCACGCCGAGTGCGTTAAACGGATAGAACGTCGTCGGCGTCGGTGGGGGCGGTTGTTGGGGCGGTGGCGGCTGCTGTTGCTGCTGCTGACTGGGCGACTCGTCGATCACCATTTCGCCACTAGGACTCTCGGACTTATCGTCCTTGTCATTGCCGCCATTGCGATCGCCCGAGCTCGACTTGTCATCCTCGGTGCGCATCACCTCGACGATCTTGTTCTTCACGTAGTCCAGGGGCGAGAGGTGCGACTTGCTGGCCGGCGTCACGGGCGTCGTCGTCGTGGCAGTGCTGGGCTCGTAGAAGCGGCGCGGGTAGTGGTTGGTCGTCGGCTCGGGTGGCGATACGGGCTCTGTGTGGAACTGCTGCTGCGGTCGTGGCTGCTGCTCCTGCTTGCTCACCGACTGCTGGCTTTGGTGAGACTGCGCTGGCTGCGACGACGCCGGCTTCTGTTGCGGAACGCGGATTATTTGTCGCTCGTCGCCGGATTTCACGGAGTCCGGCTCGGCAACTTTTCTTCTTTTCCACTCGTCAGACATTTGATATCTAAAGTACAAATAAAACATATTTATAATTGTTTTTAAAGAAAGTTCACTGATGCTTTCATATAATGCAGGATTCAATCATACTGACCCTTGATAAGGCCGATAGGAAGACATTGGAGGACCATAATCTTTGTTCACGATGTGATCAACATGTTCGCCGAGGGTGAGACCTTTACTCGCGCTTCCGGTACCGCTACCACAGCTCGATTCCCTGTTAGAGACATTTTCTTCGCCAGCTGGACTGTGAGCCATGCCATTAGGCTCTGCTGGACTATCTCTATGAAAACTCTGAAAGAATATAAACAGTATTTTATTATAAGTTTGTGTCTACGCTCCAAGTAAGGTTACCCAAAACTTATCAATGCCAACCTGAAAGAGACGATCGCCAGGTCGCGTGGGTTCTCTGGAAGCAGGAGCACTGGTATCGGTCTGATTTATCTGATGCGTGATGATAGCATCGATCAAACTGGCGGCCGTCATCGTGGATGAGGAGTCACCTTGCTGACTGGAAGATTGCTGGCTATGTCTCGAAGAGGGTGGAGGAGGTTGCGGTTGCTGTATCCGCGACGGTTGGAAGAATCCACTCTTCGGTACATTTGGTGATTCGCATTGCCGCTCAGCCAATTCCCTATTTCCAATTATCGGTTAAATATTGCAAATATGTGGGAAAAATATGAAAAAAAGAAAAAATGTTATCCAAATATAAGTTTTACCTGTAAAGTTGCGCTTCTTGTTGGTCCTTATAAAGTTGTACGATCTGCCGTCTCTCCGCCTCCATTCGTTGCTGCTGGTGTATTTGCTGCTGCATGTGCTGCTGCTGCTGTTGCTGTATATGCTGCATTTGCTGCTTCTGGTATCTTTGCTGTTGTTGCTGCAGGTATGCCAGATTCTCACGCTGCACTGCCAGTCGGCGGTCAGCCTCCTGCTGCTGGAGTTCTTTTTCCCTCTTCTGCTGCGCAGCCAATCTTATTTCCTGTTGTTGGAGCTCCTTCTCGCGTTGCTGCACCGCTAGGTGTTCCTTTTCCCTTTGCGCTGCAGCGGCAGCTATCATTTCCTTCTCGCGCTGCTGCTGATGTTGCTGCACCAGTCGATAGTGCTGTTGTTGTATGTCCTTCTCACGCTGCTGTTGAGCCTGCTGCTGCTGCTGCTGCTGCTGCTGCTGCTGCTGCTGCTGCTGCTGCTGCTGTTGTTGTTGATGCTGCTGCTGCTGTTGCTGCTGCTGCTGCTGTTGTTGTTGATGCATGCTCATTCTATGCTCCGCGTGGCTTTGTTGCTGCTGTTGCATTTCCTTCTCGCGCTGAACAGCGATACGATGATCCGCCGCCGCTTGGTGCATCTCCTGCTCTCGTTGCTGTTGAGCTAGCCTGTGCTCCTGCTGCTGCTGCTGTTCGCGCTGGTGCATCCTCTCCATCTGCTGCTGATGATGCAACTGTTGTTGCTGCTGCTGCTGCTGCTGTTGCTCCTTTTCGCGCTGGATGCGCTGCTGTTGTTCCTCCTCTTGTTTCTCTCGCAACATTAGGTCCCTCTCGCGCTCTCGTTGCTGTTCCTCGCGCTGTTGCATAGCCACGGCCATCTGGTACTGCTGCGCCTGTCTCGCGAGCCTTGGCATATTTTGTAACGAGCGGTTGTCCATCGCGTAGCGCTCGGAGTACATGCGCTCGATCGACATGCAGAGACCTTCGTGACTGGTACCGCTGGACGGTGGAACGGGCACGGGCAGGCTGGGTTGTTGCACCGCAACATCAACGAGGCTAGAGAAAGCCTCGAGACCAGGTGGTGGTGGCGGATAGTGTTTTTGCGGATTGTGCCTCTGGATAACGCCTTGTCGCGGCTGAGAGTGGGTCTGAGGTGGTGGCGTGCTCGCGCAGTATATAGTGGCGGGTGGCTCGCTCTTGCTGGAGCCCTCGGCTGAGCCACTGCTGCGGTTTCGCGGATGCATCTGCTGGCTGGTTATGTAGTCGTTCATGATAATCTGACGCGAGGAGAGCTGCTCCATGGTGTAGCCGGGAGTCTGCCGCGCTGGATACGAATTGTACTGACTGCTGTTATGAAAAACAAAAGCATATTATAATGAATTTATGTATCAAAGACGGCTGAAATTTTTGACTATAGTCATCGTGAATGTTAAAAATTAAACGCACCTTTGACCATGACTGACGACGACTCCGGAATTTGGCGCCTGAACAGGCATACTGCTCGTCGTCACGGGCGAGTGTCTAATCGAGCGGTGGTAATCAGTGTATATCGGTCCGCGCTTATCGACCGCGAATGGATGCACAGGTGTGCCTTGCGTAATCGAACCCGTCTCTTTGGAGCCAACTGCAAACATAATAGACATGAAATTAATAAGTACTTTCAATCTCGCGTCGAGGAAGAATCATGACAGACCGAAGTAACGAACCTGGAGTAGTACTGGGGTTGGGCTGGCTGGCGTTGCCAGGCGGCGTCATCTGCCTGAGCAGTCCGTCATACCTGGCGCTCGCGACAGGCGTACCGTGCGTAATCGAGCCCGTCTTGTGCGGCGTTGCCATGTTGCTCAGTTTAGGCGAGAGTTTGGGATGAGCAGCAGGCGGCGGGGCCGTGACCTTGTTCATCTTCGGCGTGAGCGGCGCCTGCGGCCTCGGCGACGAGGCGTAGACGTGGGGGCTCTTCGAGCTGCGGTTCTGCGGCTCCGGGTGGGGCGCGTGCGCGTGATAGTAGGTGGCCGGTGGCGGTGGCTCTGGCCGATAGTGGCCCACGGAGGCGGGGGGCTTGTGCGACGAGGGCGGTGGCTGCAGCGAGTGGTTGTACTCCTGCAGGCGGGGCTTCTTGATGCTCAGGTCGAGCGTGCCCTCGGTCTCGCGCTGCATCGACTGCATGACTACGAGGCCCTCCTTCGGTAACATTTCCTGGCCGCTCGGCTGTGGTGGTGCTTGCTGCTGCTGCTGCTGCGAGGCCGCGGATGGCGGAGGTGGGCACGGCGTGATGGTCGCCTGCATCTGGCTGAGCTGCTGGGGACTGGAGGCCGAGCGGCCGTGGCCGTGGTGAGGGCCCGTCACGACGGACAGAGTCGCCAGGCTCGTGTCGCGGTTCGCGATGGCAGTGTTGGACATGCTCGGCGCTTGTTGGGATAAGACTGGCTGGCCCGTGGGCTTGTACTCGCGCACGAAGGTGATGTCGTTGCGGTGGTCTGTCTTGAGGATCGACGAGATGGTCGGCGTGCCCGAGCTCACCGGCACCGAACCCGCGCCGGGGCTGTTCTGGTTCCGCTTCAACTGCATCTCGATCACGCCCAGCATAAGGTCCTACAATCAACGACAAAATGTTCTTATCATTTCGTTCTTTTTAATCGCTCTTTCGTAGGTATAACAGTTTTATGGTTTTTCTGATAAACTGCAGGGAAAATGTTTAAGATGAGTTATTAAACACAGGGGGAAATTTCAAACGAAATTTTTGGTATTTTACATTTCCGCCATTTCGTATAAACAAAATGTAATAAATTTTTCCTGTAATGAAAGCAGTCGCCGAATAATGTACCTCGTCCCCCCCGCTCTTATAAATTACCATTATCAGATACGAAACCAAATTGAAATTGCGTGCCATTAATTAATGATCAACGAAATAAATAATATTTGAAATTCGAGCGGTCCACAATG
>JAPYZP010000032.1:0-45758 GCA_030522985.1 Torymus sinensis | reverse complement strand
ATCTACGAAATGTACTTATTTATACTTAATATATTCAATATGATCGCAATCGAAATACAACGGAGCGAGCGTTAGCGAACGAGGTATCTGCGGCTAGTTGAAAATTAATATTGATTATTTTGTTGAGATGACAAACTTTGACCCTAATCCTCAAAAACTCAAATTCTGGACATTTTTAGATTTATTTTGAAAAAAAAAACTCGAAAACAGTAACTTAAAACCGTAACTATATTTAAGCTTGGAAAGTCTTAAATATCATTCAAAGAGAGAAAATAATACTAGAGAAAAAGAGCTTTCATTTGCTTTCTTCAGAATTAAAAAATATTGATTCCTTCCAAATTTATGAAAAGTTGAAGCATTGAAAATGCACTGCAGTTAAGTAAACCCATAAAAATCTCTGTTTGACTTTATTCATATTCTGGTGCATTTTCGTTGATCAAATTTAAAGTTTCATAAATTTGGAAGAAATCAATATTACTAAAATTTCGTTCAAAAGAATTCTGATCAAATAATTTATTTTGCCAAAAAAATAATACATCTTTTCAAATACGTAAGTTACAATGAATTACTTATTACAGTAGTGAAGTTACTATAGTAATTACCAACAAGATGAACCAACCAAAAACTCAATCGCTATATAATTGATTTAATGCGCCATTGCAGCCGCGCGTTCCTTTAGAAATTTCATTTTTGAGAGCCCGCACTAAAAACTCAACGAACCGAACTCAAAACACACGCCGCGAAGAGCCTTAAAACTCCATAAAAAAAATCTAATAATCCAGTCCCACAATAAAAGCCTCGTTCGCAATTATACCGGGAGCGTTAGCGTCAACGCAGCGCGTCGCTCGTAAAAACGACGTCGTCGTCGGCGGCGGCGGCAGCGCGTTCCATTAGGATAATGCCCATTCGTCGCGTACGCACGTCGCAGCTCAACGAGAGTTAAATAAACAGCCTCTATGCGCGCGGACGAGAGCGACGAAGCCGGAGGGAAGGAAGCGAGCCGAGTATATCAGGTATATACGACGACTATATACGCGCTGCACGTATATGCGGGAGATTAAAGGGAATAAAAGATACGAGAGGGAGAATATCCGCGCTCACGCCGTAATTAAGCCAGTATAGCTGACCTTCGCTTTTCGGGGGCGGCGCGCGTTGGAGGCGAAGGGTATATATATACCTATGTAGGCATTGTTTCGCGGCGAATAAGTTTTTAATGAAAGAGATGGATGTATCGCGTGGGAAATCTAGGGGGTTACGTAAGTGTGTGTATGTGCAGTGTGATGGGTGTGTGCTGGGGAATTTGATACGGTAATGCGAGGCAGGAGTTTGTGCAAAGTTTTGGGGGGAGGATAATATAATGGGGATATAGGATTTTGATTGATAAAAAATATTTTTAGATGAGTTTGCTTTGTTGTTGGGATTTGGAAATTAATTGTTTGTTGGTAATGAAATCATTGCTTATTTTTAATTGATTGTCAGGGAAGTATTTAATCGAACTTCATTATAAATACTTGATACTATATATATCTTTATAGCTTGAGGCTTCATAAAAAATTGATAAATTCAGCGTATCTCTTGTTTAAGAGTATTTTATTCATTGTATTTGTAAAGAAAACAATGCTGATATTATATTATTTCCTTCAAGCTGTCAATGAAAAAACTCCGATAATTATAATATTCTATTTTTGCATGAATCTCAAGTTATTTGTAAAAACAAAATATCGGATGAAGCGAATGAACTGAAACGAGTGTATCAATAGTACATAATAAGAAAAAAAAAAACAATTTTATGAAATCATAAAAAAGTTTGTTTTTTGTTAAAGCATTGTGCTCTAACGCCTGTTTTCCTTATTACTGGTCTGATTCAGTATTTAATAATACAGCATGTAACACAAACAAATTTTATGTGCAATAAATAAAAAAATTTTTTAGATATTTGTGAAATTCTTTCGTATTACGGGTATCAGAATAGAGTTACGATCGTACGAAGAAATTGTCGGTGTGAAATTTTTACATAGCATTCCGCTCGATGATATATTGCCAGGTCTGACGCGAATGAAATTCCACGTTTCACAATATAAAGATTCGACTTTTTTCCATTACCTTGCATACTTCATACCCAGTTTAATAATTCACTTCTTCTGGTTGTGTTTTACTACTTTTGTCGTATTTTAATTGTAAATTTTAATTGTCAATATGTAAATATCAGTCTTATAGTATAAATTAAAATACTAATTTTATATAGTAACATTTTATATAATTATTACCTAAAGATTGGGTTATGAATATTTATAATATAATAATGGTCAAGTGTTAATAAAAAATATTAACAATGATTTATTTATTAATTTGGCTCGTTACTGTACAAGAAACCCATATTTTTGTTACAGGATAGCACGTATTTTTAATTTTCTCTTCAGTCCTTCCCGTTAGATTATGTCAACTTTATTATATTTTCATTTAATATAAAAAGAGTTTTGAAAATCATCTCTATGATAAAATTAAAATAATAATTTATTATGAATTATTTCTTAATCACCCCTGAAATTCCTTATTTGCATTATTATACAAATCACTTGCACATTTTACTTGTTGATGTACATTATCTGACCATTTAATAACCGATAAATTAATTAATATCTATAACAGCACATCACATTTCAATTAGAATTTGTAATTTATGTCATTCATTATTTCTCTGAGAAAATCTGTGTTAGATGGGGCAGTTGTATAAAGGTTTCCTAAAACAAAAAATAAATTATTATAATTTTATTAAGATTTATGTTAAACTTATTGAAAACAGATGAAAACATTTTACGTACCAATAAAGTTTCTTGTATTATCAGATGCAATTACTTTGCAGTTTGTTTTCTGTTCTACTTTAAATCCTACACAACGGAAACGTTCGTCCGTTTTATAAAGTACACTATTTTTGTGAGGATTTAAGTAAGGCTGACCACTAAAAGGATTGATAAAGTCTGCCCAGTAACCACACATTTTAAGTTTTTTACATATATCCGATGCAGCAAGCACAAACTGAAATAAAAATATAATTATTTAACTGCTATAAAATTATTTATCTTATAAACAAAGATATATCAACACTTTCATGCTGGACAATGTATAGGAATTTTTTGGTCTCAACCCCAATGGCATAATTTTTTGGAAAAGTGTTATTAAAATATTTAAGTATATCATACCATACAATTTATTATACTAAAACATAATCTATTATCAAATACGCATGACCCATATGCGAGCCATACTGGCACAAAAGTGTTAAGTAGTGTGAAAACTACTTATATACTTACATATTGAGCTAACTTCTCAGTTTCAATTTCTTTGCTCCATCTTGTTTTCCTATCATTTGTCTTTTGACTGATTGTAACTATAGTAAGTAATGGAGAAGTAACTTCTAAACAATTTGGAAAGAGTTCAAAGATTCCTTTTCTCAATAATGTTGGGCATTCCTGTGCTGAACAATGAAGAATAGAAAATACTTCATTAGTGTTGCTGCATTTTCTATTAGGTCTTGATAAGTCTGCATCTTCTATTTCATTTGGCACTACTACAGAATGAACTTGAACTTGTGCAGTGGTAGATGCATCGAGCCAGCCTGGTCCTATGCTCCCTGGAAGATAAAAGCGGAAGCCTCGTGGTGTAAGGAGCTCCCAGTTTGGGTCAACTCCAAAAACTGTGTTGTCGAAATCTGTAAATTTATTAATTATTTAATTTGTTATTTCAATATGAATAAGGATTTGGTGGATATATAATAAATATATTAATTTTATGTAAAATTGCATTAATTGTATTTATAATTTTCGTTATACTCATTGCATTATTCAAATGGTTTTGTTTTGTTACTAAATAAAAATATAATAACATAATATATATAATACATTCCTTTATATATTAAATATACTTTTGTAATTTGTAAATAAAATGATTTTAAGGAAAGTTGCTTATAATAACTAATAGATAATTTATTTTATTAAAAAATTAGATGAACATAAATTTCTTTTGCTTTATATTTAAATTCTTATTAATATAATTAATAATTATTTTAATTAAATAATTGATGCATTGACTTTTAGATATACTATAAGTTTCTTTACTCATGTATTTACTTATTGGCACACAACATGTTTATTTTTGTCAGTTAACTGAGACGCAATAAAACATAAACAAAAAAACACCAAGTCAAGCAACCCAATTAAGCAAAAAAAAAAGAAAATGAAAACAAGCAAGAGTATGAACCAAAACTCACTCACCATCAAGAGCATTGTCATTTGATGATACTACCTTGTAGGAACTAGTATTGCCAGCGCTGCGTCGCGAGTACCTCGCCTTGGAGATGAGTCTAATTGGCGCAGAGATGCAAGTTTTCTGAATATTGCGTATACAAAACATCTGAAATGTAAAATGTCACGTAGGTTAGTTCCTTCAAACTCCTATTACAGGTATCCCCGAGCCAATTTCGAATGGAAATTTTCGCTCCGTAAAAGGCGAGGATCTTAATTACACGTCAGACACACTCACAATTAGACAGCAAATTCACATGCTGAAATAAACGAGTCGTTTTGAGAGATGCGCTAGGCGACAGGTTCCCTGTGAAGGGGAAAACTATCGCTTGCGTAGGTGACTTCTCTTTCTGTCTCTCTCCTTCTTCAGCGACGTCGACGACTATATACACGCGTTGTACTTCGAGATATATCTCGAGTCCCTCGAGTGGCTTCTGCTTCGATTATATTTACTGAATGCGGATATTTAAATCGGAGCAAGGTGTTTTTGATTGCGGGGGCGCTGCTGTTGCTGTAGGTCGTCGATAAATATCGCATAGATGCGGGATGCCTCGATTTTTTTGTAGCGGATAGTTTTGAAATTCTAAACGTGCTGGAAATTATGAACTTACTTACATCATAAGAGAAAATGAAGAAAACGTTTTATTTCGTAGTATTGATAAGTAAGAATTTAAAGTTGATCAACTGCGTTATTATTTTATTATTATTTCTTTAAAAATTATTGAAACGCAATTTCAAATTTTCATCAAAACAAAACTTTATAAAGGTGTTTTCACAACAAAGTTTTCATTTGTTTAATTAAGATACATAATTTTAGGTTATTGCATTAAAGTTCCATCGAATAAATCGTTATTGGAACATTAAAAAATGCTGAAACAGAAAATTACATTAAGCTACTGTAATATCTGTTACTTATTAACAATTACATACGTAATTATTCATATATGAATAATCAATAGATACAATTACAAACGCTCCTTAAATGCTTTCGAAGGTCGAATCTAACCTCAATCTCGGATTCTCGGATCTTCTCAAAGTTTCGAGATGGCGCCAGTCTCCACTCGAGCCTCCGCGAATGCGAAATCTGGGCTATATTATGGCAACGCTACGCGGCTAACAGGCTATGGCCGCGCCATTTGCGGCTAACGCGTTAACTTTCGCTAGCAGTGGTGCCGCCATGACAGCTGATCGCTAGCTGCTGCCTCCACCTCGCAGTCCTCGCACACTTCTTCAGGCGCAGCTTGACGTTTGCGTGCGTGACTGCGTGAGAGCCAGCACCGCATAGAGCAGTGAGAAGCGAGCAGAGAAAGAGAGAGCGAAAGAGAGAGTGAAGAGAGAGAGGCACCCCCGGAACATGACATTTTGTGAATGCAACCGCGACAAATGGCAGACTCGTTCTTTGGATTCGATTCGACGAGCCTTGGCGTGAGTATTTTTTAAAGAATTAATCGCGCCTACACCCGGCGACTATGTCCACGACGAAGGCTATTTACCTACGTATCTTCCGGCGCGCGTGTGGAGTACCCCCTCCGTTGACGGCCTAGTCGTGATGCGGGGTTAGGGACGGGGACGTGGAAGTGTTTTTCAAAGTTTTCTGGACTTTTGGAGCAAGTGAGGGTTGAACGGAGCACGGAGTGTTTTGATTTTTTTTTGTCGCGTGCTGCAGCGCATTTATTCATGCTGCGCCGTAGGCCGATGCCCCTTTTACGCTAGTGCTCACGGCCCCGAGGTGTTGCACACAACATTGGAAAAACCGATGCCAGTCGCTATTCGGGCGTTAGATCTTTAATTTTTTCCTTCTTTCAAATTCAATGGGTTTCCTTGGTATTTGTTTACAATAACGTATTACCTGATGAACGAAAGCGTAGAGGAAGCATAAGGAACTTTTGGAGTCCGTCCGCGCATGAGCGTGCCCCTTTATCGCTCACGTATTTCTTGGAATGGAATACAATAACTTGAGAATCAGCGGTTTCGTTTCTAGAACATTACCCCCCTCGTATCGCTTATGAATGAGGATTTTTTTTTTAATGCGATGAAACGTGAATTTCAGAAATAATACAGACCTACTGCCCTTGTCACTCAGAACAATAATAATATGCTATGTTTACAAACTTGATGAAGCTTGCCAGTGTGGGTATACAATGATGTGAGGTCGTACACACACACAAGTCTGTTTGCTACTCGACGTAGTGGTTTAATACTTTGTTTGTTATTCGGGGAATAAGTAGCTCTCATTAAGGGGAATAATATCAGTATCGGTTGGACTTTGGAGTAGTGTACAGTCGATAGTTGTGATTGCACATAATTACATTATAGGTCCTTGAATCTTGAGTTAATAAAGGTAGCAATATGAAGACTCATTTTCTTTATTCTGTAAGTGAATAGTTCAAGAAATACAATTAGGGTTTATTAAAAAGTTGTTTATAGTTATTCATGAACGAAGTTATACTATTATATGTTTTCATTTGTTTTAATTTATAATTTGTATGTCTTAATATAGGCTGGCTTGGACGATGGTTTAGATTGTTTGGATGATGAGGATTTTAATGATGAAAACTATGATGCCCTAAACGATGAAACTTTTGGATCTGAAGCAAATGCAGGAGACTGGGAGCGGGATCATGAGAAACTTGCTCAAATTGCAGAGTCAAGTAGACCTCGCAACAGAAATGACTACAGCAAAGTATGTACCATCTCAGTATTTTATTTTTTTTATAGTAAATTTTGTGATTATTATTTTTTGTCATAAATTCAATTAAATCAAGTTCATAATAAGTATTAAAAAGTGTATAAAGATTTAACCTATATATTACGAGGTAAATCATATACTTTCACTTGTACTTTCAATATGTTTGAGTATTTCATAATACTCAATGAAATTTCTTAATGAAATTTAAATATTTTTTATGCAATAATACTGAACTGAATTTCCTTTAAAAATAGAATTTAAAATAAAGTTAATATTATCAGTTGATTAAAAATATTTCTATTAACAAAAATTAAGTTATTCAATATATTAATAAATTTCATTTTGTCATAACAAATACACTATAATGAATATTAACATTTTTTATATTTAGAGCGAGTCGGAAATTGATGTGGAAAAAAGCCTTTCACATCTGGTAATCGATGAGAAGGAAGTTACCATTCCTCGACCTGGGGTGTGGGATAGCCCAACAAATTTTCCTATTCCTCCACCTCAAATCAGACCAAAGCAATCATTGACAACAGCATTTAAAAATGCTTGCACGGTTGAAGAACTGGAAAGGGGGCTTATGTCATTCCAAACCACCAGCCGCCCACCACCAGGTCTCATTAAACAACCACCATCATCAGCAGCACCAGGGTCTCAACACCAACCACCAACTACTACAAGTGGTGGAAATCTGTTTCTTAATTCCATAGCATCTTCTGTAGAAAAAATACAACAGCAGATAAATGGGATTGCTCCACCATCGAATCAGTTTCCACTTCCAATACTTCCACCTAATGTCAGATTGGCCCATCCACAGTTCCACCTTCAAAATGTTCGACCATTGGGTAGTAAGTAACAATATACAATACTTTTTTATTACTAAAGTATAAATAGTAGATTATGCACCTAGGGAGTAAAGCCTTTGGCACCGGTGACAATTTACATGTGATCTGGGACATTACTTACTCCCGTGGTGTATATACTAATTTTCTCCACGTGGAGCGTAAAATGCGTAGGCACAACAAGGGAGGTAAAGAGTTGGCCAGTCCAGAGCACGTGTAAATTGCCGCCTGAGCCGAAGACGAGGGTGGCAAACATGTGCTCTGTGGTGGCCCTCTTTATTCCCATGTTGAGTATACGATTTTTCACCATACCCTGGCCGAAAGTACCACTTTCACTCTCGGCTCCGAAACGCGAATGTGGTATTTTCGGCCCGGGTATGGTGAAAAATCGTATACTCAACATGGGGATAAAGAGGACCACCGCAGAGCACATGTACAGAGCCTTCGGCTCGGGCGGTAATTTGCATGTGCTCTGGACTGGCCAACTCTTTACCTCCCTTGTTGTGTAATATACTATTTCACCATATCGGGCCGAAAATACTACATTCGCGTTTCGGAGCCGGGAGCGAAAGTGGTACTTTCGGTCAGGATATGGTGAAAAATTAATTTTCTTCATAGTATGCCTAGAGTACGTGTTACGCATCATTCCCGGTGCATAAAGTTGAATTTTACACATCAAATTCAACTTTACACACTCCCGAATAGAAATGAATTGATGGTGATCGTCAGGACCTGTACAGGGGGCCGGATTTTCCTGTACAGGCTTAAACATCCACAATTGCCAGGCTGGTGACAAGGCGCGAGATCGGGCCTAGACAGATCGCCTGACTTACTTTTTTTTATAATTTTCTTATCATCCGGATGATACTTCGAAAAATAGGGCATATGTCTAGGTTTAGATAAGTATTTAATGAGCAGCAAAAATTAATTTAAAGGCAACCTGTTCAGGATCAAACGATACGACGACGTACTTTACGCATACTAGGTATGAAGAAATAGTACATTGTGCAACAAGGGGAGAAAATGAGCTATTTCTAGCGAGGGTGAGGTGACACCTCACCCGAGTCTGAAATAGCTTTTCTTCCCGTGTTACTCGCCATATTTTCTTTAACGAAGGTAGAGAGCCTTTTTTACGTGTGTTGGTCGGAGAGAGGAGTTGGCATTGCGAGTCGTACACAACGCAGTTGAAATTTTCATTTCTCACCTAAAACAAGTGAGAAATTTCTACCTTCCTTAAAGGGGGTAGAAATATTCATTTCTCACCACTTTTACAAAATACGCTCGAAATGCGACATTTTCTCTTCTACTTTCACACGTGAAAGAGGCCCTATTTCATGTTTTGAGTGGAGAAAAATATTATTCGCCACACGGTCGAAATATTTAAATACTCGGGCCGGCTCCGTCAATTCTCGTGCGTGTCGATCACTCGGTGCGTAAAGTTCAATTTTACACCCTAGTGACAATTAGTAAATTACGCACCAAGGGAGAAAAAGTAAAGAATTAAATATAAGAAATTAATTAATAATAAAATAACTCTTAGTTTTTCCCGTGGTGCGTACTTATACTATTTTTTGCCTGGCGCGGCTGAAAATACAACCTTCGCGATCGGGCGCCGGGAGCGAAAGTGGTACTTTCGGCCCGATAAGCAAAAAAAGTAGTATTATAGTAAGTTAGCATTCATAGTTAAATACTAAATATTTAATTATAGTATGCATTCTATAATTTAATTTTTTTTTTAAAGTCAACGGATTTCTAATTAAATTTAGTATTAAATTAAAGATAATTTATATGCTATAGCAGTATATTTTATTTTCGTTTACTATAAAGAAATGTTCCTTTTTAGATCAACCCGGAAATCTCCTCAGATACCCCTTACCCTTACTACTCCCGGGAGGCCAAAGGCAACCACCACTTCATGGAAATTTTCCACTTAACAACTTTCCTGTAAGTATAAACATTGATCTTATGTCTATACATATTAAAATTAATATCTTGAATTAAACTATAATCTTTAATTTCTTTCCCAAACTTGGGTGTTGAATTTCTTATTAATTTATTCATTATTTTTAATTTTAGCATCCATCTAATGCCGGTTTGGGTCCACTCCCATATATGCGACCTGATCATCCGCTAATGCCACCTTATCCAAACAATCATCAATCTATGCAACAGCATCATATGCACATGAGTAATCAGAGAAATCAAAACAAACCATTCAACCATAATGATCGTCAAGATAACCATCATCAGCCCTTCTTTAAAAATAATCAGTACCATCATCAAAATCAGGGTCACCTAAACAGGTATCATCAAAATCAAGGTCACCATGGATATCAGCAGCAGCAGCAGCAGCAGCTGCTGCATATGAATCACCACCAAAATTACAACCATTCATCGAGTAACGGTGTTGGACCTTCTGGAGAACATGATGAATATGCAGGGTTAATGAACAATAGGGAAAAGCAGTGGCTGAATAATATACAGTTGCTGCAGTTAAATACAAACCAGCCCTACATCGATGATTATTACTATACGGTATTTTGTGATAGAATGAATAAAAAAAATGAGCTAAGAAATCGTAGAGCCGCTGCAGCAAATGCCAATAACAAAAAGCCAAATGGCAAGAGCCCTGGAAATAATAACAACAACAATAACAATGGTTACCATAGAGATTCAAGGTAATTTATCGTAAATTTATAGTTCAGTAATATATATATATATATATTTATTTAATTATATAATTAAATATAACTTTAGGGACAGAGAACAGACTCAGCATACGTTCACGACGAAACTTACCACTACTCCTATGCAGTTTGAAAACTCCTTAGGAAAATTGCAGTATAGTAGTGTTACTGCCCCAAGGAAGATCATTGATATGGATGTTGTTCCTAACAGTGATCCTCAGCAAGCCCCATCAGTTCAACAAAAGGACACCAAGAAAACGCGACAACTTTTACTAGAGATCGAGAGGGTATTTATTTAATTTCGTTATTTATTCAGCCTATATAATACATTATTTTAAAGACAGATCGTTTACATAATTCTTAACAAATCATTTTTTCATTGTAGCTGTATATGTTGTTATTAAAACTCGAAGACAAGAATAATCCATTAGCCATAATAGCTGATCACCAGCGAGAACAACAGCAAAGAGAACAGCATCAGCAACAGCAGCAAGAAAATGGTGAACTCCTACCTCCACCTGAACGCAGAGATCCAGTAAGAGAAAAGGAAGAATTGATTTTATCAATAATGACATCTCTTCTACAGTTTGTACAAGATGATAAATTTTCGAGTCTGCTTAGTATTCGTAAAGGCAAAGTAAGTATCTATAAAAAAGATGGGAAAATTAGTTTCTGTTAATTAAAAACTTCATGTTCTTATGCATACATTTTTTTTCTAGACGTTATTCCTTCGTTTCTTGACTTGCATCGATGTGAAAGAAAACGAACTGAAATTGGTTAAATTATGGGCTGGAGTGATCAAAGGATTGTCAATCATTGGACGAAGGGATTCCAATTTATTGATTAATTTTTATACTGAATTGCAAAAATGGGTAGAAGAAAACTGCATAAGCTTACTATTGATGAATTTGTCGAAGGAATTTGTCGAGTCTGCGAATCAGCCATCCAAAAGCAACAGCCTTACGTTTGCTCTTACAAATAAGGTAAAAACACCTTCCTCGAATACTCTTAACTTTTTTCAACCCAATCTATAAAAATAATTTTCATTAAATAACAAAATTGTAATTTTGCAGTTCGGTATATCCGTGATAGCATTAATGCTGAAACATGCCATGGAGACGTTGTCCTACGCGCCAAGCGAGCTTGAGCCATTTGCGGAGCACTGGTCGCGTTTCCTCCGCGCCTGCGCCGAATCCATGGGCAGCAGCCAACAGCAGCAGCCCATTGTCGCGCCCTGCGAGACTCTCGAGGTCGACGCATTGCGAATTCATCTGCGACGCCACGGCATCAACGCTGAGTCGCAGATCGCGTCCTTCGAGCTTTACTTCACCGAGGCCAACCCCGCGCGATAAAAGCGCGCGGCACTTCTTCTCTTTCTCTCGTCGTCGTCATTGTTGTCGTCGTTCGCGCGCGGGTGTGAATAGGACGACGAAAAAAAAATGAAATCACGGATTATATTAAATATGAATATAAACACAAGCATTGACGAGCTCATGGGCGCTCGCGCGTGCACGCCCACACTATTTTCTTTTCGTACGTTTCTTCAGACGATCGATTTGACTGTTAATTCAAGTTAGTTTATTGATATTATGATTATCAACGCCCCTTTGCTTCCAATGAGAGACACTTTCGTAATGGAAAAAAAAAATAATTATGATGTTATAACGACTAGAGTAATTTCGCAATAATGCAGCATAGTAGTGGATATGCGACAATGTGTTTGATATTTCGGAATGGGTATCTTAGTTTTTGATTCTGTCGTCTTTCAATAATTGCACTTATACGACGTTTATTATATATTCAATAAGAACAATATATAATATGCACTCTCCGTTTATAGAAATTTGAGTACCATGATATTTTTAGTTTATTTAAAAATTTAATCGTAGATATTATAATTAAATTAATTCATCAGTAGAATATTCAAATAATATTTATTTTATTAATAGTAATTTAAAAATACTACTTTGATAGCTAATTTAATGTGATAAGGCATGCGTTTAAAATCTTGCGATATGAGAATAACGGTACAATTTGTAGAAATGTACAAAATAACGTGCTAAATATCAAAAGTAACTGTTGTTACTTTGTTTTGAGATTTTTTAAATTTAATCCTTTTTAAACGTGTGTCGCTTTATTGTACTACCAGTAAGTCATTTTTATAAGACATTCGAGGAACAAAATCAAATCAAAGTGTCCATTGCGAAATATCGATAAATGTAACTGCAATTTATATAGATGCGCATTGCATCGAAGGCCTTTTTCGTACTTTCACAGTATGACATTGTAACCTTATCACGAAAAAGAAAGGCTCTTTTTCGCGCGCGTGTAACGGCTATGAGAGCAAATTCTTTTACAATGCCCAGCGAGGACACCGGGAGAGTAAGATTGGACCAACGACGATTGTTGAAAAATGTTTTATGTCTCTTTGCTCGTCGTTTTTCATCTCTCTCTCTTTGTCTCCTCGTTCACCTTTCTTTCTTTTCATTATTTATATTTTTTTTATCACATAGATCGATGTCGCGACTAGTATATCCCTGATCTTTTTAAAATTTAAGGGAACCATCGTTGACCGCAGTGTTCAAATTTATTATATCTATGAAAAAACAAAGCGATAGACACGCATCGCTGGGAGCGATCATGTAAGAATAGAATTTACGCATACACACACACACATTAAGTGTTTTTTTTTGTTCATTATTCGAAAACTCCAAGTTGATAATAAAAAGAATATGTATAGTTTTAGAAAACTTTTCGATTCGTAGCTCGTATACAGCTTTCAAGAAATAGAAAGAAGAAAAAGATGTGAGAAATTCTTCTCAAAATTTGTTGGAAAAAAAGAACCATTATATATTTAACGCGTGCTGAAGTGCATTTATTCTAATAAACTGTTAACACGGGCTTCTTAATTTTTCACTCGACGGAACCGAGCTTCGTATGTCTTTATAATTTAATTCGAGGGCTCGACGACTAACGTGCACTAGGATCGTTTCGAATTCACTCATGATGACTTTTGTGTCGTAGAGAGAAAAGAAGAGAAAGACGATAAAATGCTGGGCAAAAAAGTATATATAATTTTTGGCCTTTACTAAGGGGATGCGAAGTACCATGTGTCTGATTTGTCGACTCGTTTTTGTCTAATTGAATGGAAAAATTAATTTTTTAAGTATTTGAACGCGCGATTATTCTTAGTCGTACAGTCAAAGTTTAAAGGTAACATATGTTTCAAAGCCTGATAGACTATACACTGTACTAAGTAGCCAAATCGCATTTAGTTAGTTAAGAAAAAAAAGTTTATTCTTACGGCGAAGGGACGGTCGATGTTTTGGTATTTCTGCTTTCGCAACTCCTTAAGGAAATATGTGTAATGTACTTGTATAATGTATGTTTTAAAAGAAAAAAAGGGGTCAAGAGAAGATGTAACACGTTGGTTTTACGTTTAAATATAAATGCGTTTATTCGTGCTAGCGCACAAGAGACTGCGACGAGGAGCGCGGAGGTGTCTAGAAAGTTTTCGTTCTTTTTTTAAGAAAAAGGGAAAGAAAAGTGGTGGCAAAGAAACGCAAAAAAAGTATGGAGATCGAACGAGAAAAAAAAATTAATAAAAGAAACTAATGTATGTACCTATGTAAGTATGTCTAGCATGTATATAGTCACGCGTGAAGGACGCGAACCGATATATATATTTCGTATGTATCGACGATAAAAGTAGAAAAGTGTGAAAAGAGTGGTTCGAAAAATAACCGAGTTTGCGTCTCTATGGGCCGTGGTGTTGAATTAATTTTCTCGTAACTATTATTATTATTATTATTTTTACTTCTATCACTATCATTGTAGTCCTTGTACGTTTTTTCTTCCTTTTTTATGCGTACGTTTTACGTTTTTCTCTCTATTCTACCTTTTGATTTTTCTTTATTTTGTGACCCGGGCCCTCTTAAACGATCATGCGAGATTACTGTATTTATATGGTGAAGAATACGATAGGAAGTCGTAATTATGTATAGAATCGCAAGCGACTTCTTTATATCTCATTGTACGCAAAACACAAAAAGCCACACATCACGTCGCATCGATGGATTTATGAGAGTGTCATTAAGATTTTGTTACTAATTCTTAACTGTCGATTTCGTGAGAAACCTTTAATAATATGTTTAACTTTATATATATAACGTTAGAAGTACTAAAGATTATTATTATTACTATTATAATGATTAATGAAAAGGAAGGTAGCCCATAATTTTTTACCACTGCGCGCCTTCGAAATTTCATGGTCGGAGCTTTAGTTGTTTATCAAAAAATTGTTATATTTTTTTAACAAAAGTTAGGTACGCTGTAAGCTTGAAACTAGAAAAAAAACGTTAAATAATAATTTTTTGATTTTGCGTTAAAGCCATAAAGAAAACTCGGGAGAAAACGATACTTTTGTGTTTTATTTTAATTTCGTACTTTCTGTCTGGAAAAATGTCGGATTAATTATTTGCTAAGGAATACTAAGCAAAGTATTAATGACACCGTGTTTTCATGAATTATATATGATTTATTTTATAATCTTGTATACAAATATATTTGAAGCAAATTTAATTATCACGCAAATAATATACCAATATATTAAAGAAAAAAAAAAAATACAAAAAACAAGAAAAAATGTTTTGAATTCTGACATAACATTGTAACGCACGATTTACGAAATCTTTTGTCGGTCAACGTTGTTGCAAGTAATAATAAGCTGGACTAAGCTACCGTCGACGAGATTTTTGCAATTCACACATTTTGTTAATTTATTATTATACTGCAAGTGCAACTGAAGATTTTACAGAAATGGAATAAATTCGGGGATCATCATGATCTAACTAAAGCCAATGTTATCGAACAGTATGACTGATTAATAATGATATAGCAGATCAATAAAAAGAAATTTTATATGGTATGTATGTATATAAATGTACATGTATATCGACGATTCTCCATCTCTTAGCATATAAATATTTCAAACTTTATCAGTGAAGTTCTCGTAGCCTCAAGGGTAAAATAAATAAAAAATATAAAAAACGTGTGTATGTGTGTCGACACGTAGAATTGCTGAAAAAAATGTGAAGCTGGATTCTTCGACGATCAACGCAAAAGAAAAAGTTTTTTCGGGGAAAAGGAACTTGAACGTTGGCCGCTTTCTCAACATTTTTTACGTCCTCGTAGAGAATAAAATTAAAACATCAGCTTTTACCGGCTGCTGGAAGCAGCCATTAATTGTAACATTTGAATGACGACACTCGAAGACGATGAATACTTCAAGAATTCTCATTAATACGAAAGAATACAAAAAACCTAACAAATTCTGTAATATTTTCAATTTTTAAAAATGTGTTCTTCCAGTTTGTTAAAATAAAAGAAAATGAAAAGTTGACGAACAACAACGTGAAATTACTGAAATATAATAGTTATCATTGTTAATTTAATAAAATTAGAAATTTGAAATTCTACAACAATTTTTTATATATTATTTAATATTTTTTAAGAAAAATCATTCAACAATGACCTATAGAAATTACGCTTGAATAAAAACAACTTGAAAAGGAATCGGAAAGATTTGATTTTTTTCTTTTATTTTCCTAAAATAATTTTTATTTCACTTTCGCCAAATATCATACAACAACGTTCGATGAAACTTATGATTTTTAAAAAAGAGTCAACCTGTGAAAATTAGAAAACGAACCTTCCGGTACACATGTTTCCTGGGCTGAAACAATCGGCTCTCGGGAAAGGAAGAAAAACCCTCCAATCAAATTATTTCACCGGTTTTATATCTTTGTGCAACGCTCGCGATGTAGGCACTACAACGTTTAAGCATCATCGTAAAGAAGACGTAGAGCACGTCCTTTATATATTTATAATTTTTTTTATACTTTCTTCGATATAGCCTACCGACATATAAGTCGCATTAGCGTTTAATATTTTTTGTTAAGATTTTTTTTTCCTGTATTTTGTTTATATCTACTCAACAATTCGATACTTGTAATATTTATAACTCCTCGATACATGCGTTGTTTTTTTTTATTATTTTTTTTTACATTACACATAAATTGTAAAATTTTTCAACTGGTTCTGTTCGTAAAGTTTTTCGGTTTCTGGTAGTTTTTGTTTTTCTTTAGGGCATCGGGTGGTGATTCGAACAATTATATACTACGTATGTGCTCAGTTTAATGCATAGTTTTTTTTTCATATCCGTACAATGTTAATACGTATTTTATAAGCATTTCACGTCAGAACGGCTACTTCTAAACTTTAAAGTTCTTCAACATTTGATAAGTTATACATGATATATTGAATTTTGGCGTTCGGATAAAAACTTTCAACGTCTTGAAAGTCTACTAAAACAAAAAATAGATTGAAATAACTAGCTGTAAAATTATGTTTTAGACTTTGAACTTGAAATTCTATTTTTTTAATCATTACAAATTCGTTTTATTGAAAAATCTACAGTAATAAAAAGTTAAAAATATCTGAATTTACTATTATAAACCTTCTTTACTGTGTGATATATAACCGTAATTAATCCTTTATAAGGAGTTCTTTGATAATTTATAAAAAATTTAAATAGCTTCCATTAATTGAAGTATTATAATTATTACGGAGACAGAAGTTTTCAAGAGAAGTATTTTGATAGGCTTTAAAAAAACTAGCGAATCTATCATTACACTAGAACGAAAGATTTCATTCTTCTTGAGAAACTTTAATTTAGAAAATGGTCAATATGACGTGAAACACCGGCTCGTAATTATATTAATACGTCGTCCACATAACTTTTTCCGAAAATCCCTGAAACGTTACATTTCCACGTAATTTCATCGTGTTTAACATACATTTTTATCACTCAGCTTTTCAGGGACAATTTCCAAACGTCGTATCATTATTAGTTTAAGTACACGTAAGATGGACGCTCTTAACACATCGAAGGTATTATAGGGTTACATAGTCGAAAACGAAAAAATGGTGTCACCTTCTGTCATCCAAATATACGAACGAAACGAAAAATATATAATTGACAGCATCAATAAATAATTAATACGACATAATTATTTATCAATTTCGTTCACGTGTGCCTATATCTCTCTTTTGCTCTCTCGTTAAAAGCGACCATCTCGAACAACAACACACTCTTCTCGTCTTGGTTAATCATTTAATTTCCATACGTTAATATCGCGTGTCGAAAAAATTCAATTTCCTCTATACCTTTAACAACAAGATGCATGTTTTCGTGTATACAAGTGTGTAGTGCATGTGTGTGTATGTGTATCTGTGTATATGTGACTCGGACGGGAAATATCATAACGTGTTTTCTTTTTTTGCTCTTGAATTTTCTCTTTAAGTTTTCGCATAAAATCGAGACACGCCTGCTCTCGTCCTTCTCCCGAAGGACTCATGCCTGTCTTCGTTGGACCCCTCGCGTGCTCGCGGCGATTGACGTTTCTCTCTCTCTCGTTCTCTCTCTCTCTCTTCCTCGTTTTACAATCACTTCGGCTTTGGTATTTTTTTTTTATTTACGTGTAAAAAATATTTATATACATCTAAATATAAGATACTCTGCGTGCGCCCGCGCGCACCCTCACATTATACATTTATTATATACGTATATCATCTTCATAGAATGCCTGCGTTCAGTGGCGAGGTATAAAGTCATCATAATATATATTAATACGTGATCGTCTTCGTTCGATTTTTTTTTTCTTTTTGGTTGCACGAAGAAATACAATTAAACGTTCGAATAGGCTCACAGGGTAGTGTTTTTTCTTAATTGAATTTTCATATTGATAAACCATTAACGTCTCGATTAATTGTTTCTATTGGGCAGTTTTAATCCGAAAAAATTAACATTTTTTTTCGAAGAAGCAATATCAACAATCAATCATACTTTAATTCGCAGCATTGTCCTTAAAAATGAGTAGTAAATTTAAGATTGATTTTATTTAAATTTACCTCAGATATGAACGGTAAATTAGTCATTACTTATGTTTTAAACATTACCCTGATGCCTTTAACAAATAAACATAATAAAACATAAATCTTTCTTCTTACAAATTTGGCAGAATGATTCATTATCTTTTGTTGGCACTTTCTCAGAGTGCTAGTTTAATTGAGTGCGCAACGAATGCAGATTTTTCATTGTAAAATAGGAACAATTGGAAAGAAAACACGGTCGTTTCGCATAATCACTCATTTTGTATACATATATAGTAATCATGAAACGCACATTCGATGCTCAGTGGTATTTGTTCTTCACTTACTCGAAATGTCTTGTCGAAACGGAAAAAGAAACCGCTAGTAACCATTGACGTTATAACGTCTCTACTAATTTGCATTGACACTCGCACTAGAGAATAAGCACACGATTAGTTAAAAGACATTTTGAACCGTTTTTGCGCTTATATTTTTTCGTTTAACTAAAAACGTGCGGTAATTCTCTAATTTTCAACGCGAGGAACTTCTTATTCTTTTTTTTTTCTCTCTTTCAAACGATACTATATTACCGTAAAATTGTTAACTTTCCCTAACGGCAGTAGACTCACGTGCATAAAGAAGATATTTTTGCTTACTTCATTTATATCGTCACTCGTATAGTTGTATTTTTCATATTTATAGTATTTATTCTTTTAAAGATGAATTGTGCAATTCGTAGAACGAGAAAACTGGCCCACCTTGTGCGCGATATCTCTCACTTTGTGATACAAGAGTGTAACTCAATCTTCGGAAATTACAAAAATATAATTATAGGTTGAGAATTGACCAGGTAGTACGAGGCTACTCCAGTATATATCTGCACGCATCCAAAGAGAATAACAAATAAAATTGTAGTGTTCCATAAAGAAATCATTCCAACCGCTAAAAAACAGAGCTCGGAAACATCTTCGAAGAGAAAACTAAGTTGAACCGAAAACCAACTCGACGGCAGACAGGAGCGCGTAGCCACGGTACACGGCAGCACCGAAGCGACGACTCAAGAACGATCTGACGATACGCAAGGCTGTTGGCAAAGGTGGGGGCTCGGGTGGCGAGGTTGTTCGTTAGACGCTGCTCGTGGCGTGGCAGTCCTCGAGGGTGGCGAGGCTGCTCGCCCTGAGCGACGCGAGGCTCAAGGAACTGTGGTTCAGCGGATTGATGTCGTGAGTGTCGTCGCAGTGGAGGTAGAGCCGCGAGCTCACCGACTTGTGGCAGTCTGGGCAGAGGCGCTTCTTCTTCTTGTCGCGCTTCTTTAGAATGTCGTGCGCGCACCTGCGAATTCCAATCGTTTATTATATTCTTATAAGAGTTTGTAGAAATATTCTTTTATCGTTTTATTCGGTCTAGTTGAGCAATTATAAAATCGTACAACTGTGCGAAATTAATATCAACTTTGTTAATTTCAGTGCAAGTTGTTAATTTCATATTAAAATGTTTCTACTGGTAGACATATACGCGGTGTTTGCCAAAGTTTCTAATTAAACTGAATTTATTACGAAATTATCTAATTTCATAATTTAGCTTAAAGTCAAGTATTACATGCAGCAAACATTGTCTTATCAAACTCGGCTGTTATCTACTAACATTGTGGAACTTTGACTGCCAAGTTCGCGAGCATATGGTGCATTATGTGCACGTTAATGTGAAGTGTAATTTTCTTCAAACTAGTTATTAATTCATATCTCGAGCGTATGTGAGACTAAGAGTAGAATACTAAAGTTTATATACGATAGGTTAAATACAATTTGGTATATAAGTTTATATACACGCTATTAAAACATTTTGTATATTTTGTGAAATTGATGAATTGACGAATATGTTGTGTTTAGTGTAACACTTTGCAATTGCATATAGACTATAACGACATAATGCGATGTATAAAAAAAAAAAGATATTGGAAATCGTGAAAAAAGAATCAGATAATTTGTGTGTGAGCGTGAACTATATATCTTATCGCGCTCGTTTGTTTCTAGTATTACATTTCTACCGAAAAAATTTTAAATAAAAAACGTTCTACATTTTAGGTAATGTAAATACAGATTAATTGAATAATAATTTTTCAAAGATTCAAAAAGCATTTAAGCGCGTCACATATCGTTGACATTAAAATTCTCATTCAAAATATGAATTTAGCTTGAACATCTGAAAAATGCTGCAATATTTTTTACCACGTCTCCATCCGACCTACTGCACCGATAAACCAGAAACTTCTTAACCCTCCCTTGACCCTTCCCAATATGTTTCAATAAAAAAAAACTCTCAGCAACTTTTTATCACCTACAATTACCCGGAGTTTTTTCCCCCTCGTCTCTTCCCAATATGAATACCAAACAATTCCCTCCCCGTCCCTCTTCGGCCTCAAAAACTTTCTTTGAAAAAAAAAAAACTTATCTCGTACGCTTACGCGCTGCCGAAACCGCTGAATAATAAGGCACTGACCTGGCGTGGAGGATGTGGGAGCAGGGCAGCGCCTCGAGGGAGTCGGCCTCGAGGCCGAACGGATCGCCGCAGCCGCCGCAGCGCAGCTCCAGGTCCTCCTCGATCGCTGCGGCCGCGCGCTCGTAGTGCGCCTTCTGGTCCTCGTCGCCCAGCGAGCCGTAGATGCGCGATAAGCGCGAGCGCACCGTGCGCATCAGCAGCTGGAATTATTCGTTTCGTTTTCGATGAGGTGAGGCCGATGTTTACGAGTGGTTAGTAAAGGCGGTATTGGTATATGTGCAGTTGTATAAGAGATGAGAATATTTTTGTGAGAGAAGTGAGTTATGTAAGAAAAAACAACATTTCAATATTAGTTATAAGTTTATGTAGATTTTCATTATTTATCATGGTATATTAGGTTCGTTTAGAACTTATCAAAAATATGAAAATTCAATGTCAGAATTCGTTAATGAACTGTCTTTTATTTAATACTATCGTTATTCTATCGTGATATAAAAATATTAGTAGGTACTATATATAAATAGATCGTGAATATCGATATAATATAACAAAAAATTAATTGTTTATAATTTATTCAAATAAATATCTGTTTAAAGAAATCGAAATAAGTATGGATGATCGCACTTTAGCGTATATTATAGTACTGAAAAATTTATAGTGCATACGTCACTCGTGGTCTAAATGAATTTGTGTTTAAAAGAAGAGAGAAAAAGTAGCATTTCTTAAATTATCAAATAAAAATAGTTGATGATGTAACAGTTTCAATATTGCACCTAGAAATGGTTGCTCATATATCATACATAATAAGAAAATACTTCGTCAAAACTGTTATAAAATATTCAATTCTGTTTCTAATGTTGTTAATAAAATTTTCTTAAAAAATATGACAATCAAACCGAAAAAAATTTATAACATTTTTTTTTTAAATCCTTGAATAGGATATTTCTGTTTGAAATTTTTAAAACAGCTTAAATTTTTATATTACATTATTTTTTATTATAAGAGAGCAGTGAAATTAAGTTCTTTAAAAGTCAACGTCCGACTAAACTCATCTTACATTTACTTCTATTTAATTAGAATTGTCATAACTTTCTTTTTATCAAATTATCCAACTTTATTGTGCTGCTCTAATAGCGTAAGCTTTAAATATATGCTCGGACACTCAAATAGTCTTTTATTTCTGCGCGTATATAATAAATTGTAAAGCCCCTTATTGCTGTGCTTTTCAAATTTAAAATCAAATAATATTTATTGAAATTGATTTTACATAAACTTTTATATATTATTTATGATTTCATTCAACGGCACTTTACTACTTTCTAAGGTAACAAAATCAAACATGACCTTATAATCTTAAAATGTTCCGTCTTCACTAAAACTTATATTACAGTATAATACCTAATATGCATTGCAGTGTTTGATAAAATTAAGTTCATTGAATTACCTAATCTACAGCATACGTTACGTGAACTGTAAAGCTTAAGATAATTCAGCACGTACTTTGAATACAATAACAAACTTTCGTTGAATCGATAGAATTAATCTTCTAGTATAGTGTGTAAACCGTCAGGTTTAGTTATGCAGATCTTATTGAGATATATTAAGAGAGTTCCTCATTCATTGCAATCTTCAACGATTTCATTTGAATTAAAAAGTACTCAAAAAATATAATTAAGCATAGAAAACTTATTTATTTGTGCAATTATTTTTCATAGCAACACAGAAATCATTCTTAAATGAAATTTAATCTAGTGGAGTTTATTTTCTTTATGAGAGATTGGTTCTGGCATGAAATCGATTACTAGAAAGAGGTCGCATGTTATAGATTCATTGCAAATGGAATACACAAAAAAAGAAAGATATTTTTATCTCCAGTTTTAGATCAGACGTTTTGTCACGAAAATTCATCCTAAACATGTATTTCTATCGCCAGGCGTATTCTGTTTTAAAGCGAAATGTGCATAATTTGAAATTATAATATTAATTATATATTTTATCTGAAATCGGATTAGTATTTCTTAGTAGATTGATTTTCATGTTTTTAGAATTAAAAATTAAAATATGCAATTGAAAAATAGTTAAATAAACATATGAGAACGACTATTTATGGTTTTATATTGCACTGAATTTTCCTCTACAGTCGTTAATAATTATTGAAGTATTATATATATATATAGAATAGTAATGCATAATTCATATTCACTTCATCAATTTCAGATTAATATCGGAAACTTTGACCGTCAAATATATAGAAAAGGATCAAAGCTGAACGGCTGTTATAACTATTTAATTATACGGAAAAAATCCTTCATAAATTTGCCGAAAATAACCCTCATAAATATGTCTTAAATATCAAAAAAGTATGTATTAGAAATACGTTTTCATGTTTTCTTTTTTTCTCCGTGCCCTACATATTTCTGTCGTGGATTGACTTCCGGAACTAATGAATTTAACATACGAATACCTCATCATATATCAAAAACCAAAAACCGATAGCAGACCTTAATGAGATGAATGAAAAGAGACATTTAACGAACGGGAAAATGTCAAACCAAAGCATTTTGCATGTTATATAGAAGTTTTACTGGTTATTAATATTAAAACGTTGAATTGAGCTGCTTAATTGTATAGAAAATCGCTGTTGATGTTCTGCTTGCAAATTCTTTAGGATATAACATTAAAATACAAGATAAATATGATCGATAATTCATTAGTGTCCAAGCAGAAATTTTGTATTAATTGTTGATGACTGCTAAATTTGTTAAGGTTCAGCAGTCGTATTTAATTTTAAAAATATGTTACAAATATAATATCTGTATTTTTGTTAAAAATAAAGTTGCTATATACTGTTGAAAAGAGAAGATTTAAGAGCATATTATAAGATTCAATCTGCTTTCGTGCTATCGTATTAAAGTAAATTCACGTCGAAAATACCGCAGCCAACTAAATCTTACAATAATTTCATTCCCCACATAACTTACATATATCCAACTAATTTCAGAACCTGTCAATCCTCACACAAACATTACAACTCACACTCCCCACAAAAAACCTTTTCCCATGTTTCCACTGACCAACCACACACACACATCAACTCTCAAAATATTCCTCTCTCTCTCTCAACCCTCGTTCCAGCCACTCGTATGCCATTCACGCTCCCTTCACTGCACATCACATACCTTAGCGCCAACGGAGCTGGCGACCTCGTGGAGCCGCGTATTGAATTCGAGGGGCTTGCAGTTGCATATCTTGTGCTGGAGCCTGAGGGCCTCGAGGCAGCGCGCCGCCCCGTCCATGGCCTCCATCTGGCAGAGCCGATCGCCCGTCGCCGCCGCCGAGCCCATCGCGCTCTCGTACTGGCGGAACGCCTTCTGTTCTCGCAGACACACAGTGGACATGAATATTCATAGTTGCGCGATGTCGCGACGCGCTCTATAGGTCTATTGTTTCAGAGGGGGCGGGAGATTGCTCTCGTTGTCTTTGATGAGATTGCGACGCGGTTACGGTGGTGATTTTCTTTTTTTTTTTGCACAGAATGATTTTTGCTGGTTTATGAATATTTGTATGCGGATGGGAATCTTATAATCAAAAATATTATCTGGAATGTGAATAACATTTTTGTATCGCTGTACGACTGCGGAATGTTTTCAATAATGAATTTATATATGAATATCGATGAAAATTATATAAAATCTGATTCAATTTCGCGCATATATTCGTACTAAACGCCGATGATTTCATTCTATGGTAGATTTTAAAATGCTTGTAATTTCAGCTGATGTAGAAAATAAAATAAAAAAATAAAAGACGAGATCTATTTTTTAATTGCTAATTTCGTGCACAGCGTCATTACGAGGACTCGCGTGTAAGAACCGATTTCGTGGTAAAACGAACCGTGCATATGCCACTCGGCCGCTCGCGAGCCGCAACTTGAGAGTGGAAAATTAAAAACCCATGCTGCAGTATATACCAGAGGCAACTTAATTCAAAACGTTATCTCTCGCTGCCCTACGCGACGCTCGCTCGTCGAGTCCCGCCTCCCTCTCGACGTAATTAAATTCAACGTATATAATTAAAAGCCCGCACTACATAGCATTGTTCCATTCAGCTCTCGTCTCAAGTTAATTTACTTTGAACTGCGTCTTCTTTGCGCTGCGTGCGCACGTGCTCGTAGCTATATACATACGCATTTAATCCCCAGCGCGAATGAAGGTCCTCGCGCTCTCGCGAATAATGGATAAAAACAAGGGCAGGAGGGAGGGTGAAGCGTAGGGAAGGAGTATTAATGACTCACGTTAATTTCCGATTTATTCCTGTAAATGTCGCCCATTATCCGGATGCTCCTGGCGTAGCTCGCCTGGTCCCCGGACACCAGGGACAGCCGCGTCGCCTCCTGCAGGGACAGGGACAAAGAGATATATAGAGCGAGTGAGATGGGCTCCAGTAGTTATAGATATATGTGGCTGTACGTGCGCCGTTTAACTTTCACAGCGCTCGGGGATATTTATTCTGGGGAGCGTGGGTGAGAGCTGTACCTACTGCCGCGACTTGCGAGAGCCGAGAAAAGTGTGTCGCGTCGAATTAGGCGCGGGGCCCTGGCGATTCGTTAACGCGCCTTCGAATGCGCTCTACTTATATCGAGTTTCAAGTTTTTCGTGGTTAATTTGCGTTTTTCACATTTTCAAAGTTATATAAATTACTGTACAAAATAAACATTTTATTTATATGTATCTATAAATATATTCTATTGACAACGTAAAACCCAGTTTTGATTGTCTGATATGAATATTTTTACATAACAATATGAATGAGACTCAATTCGCATTTTAAAATGATGAAAAACCCAATTTCTAGTTTCAAGTTATACGCAAGCTTTCACTGATTTTTTCAAGTATATCATAGCAAGGTATAAAACTGAATTTAATTTTATAGTACGTTAAAATTAATATATCTAGAGACCCTGGAACTTAAATATACTAAATTAGTGAAAATTATAGGTACATAAAGTTATTTTAATGACATCACCTTTTAGTATATAAGTACTTAAATAAATTATCTGCTTTTTGATCACAAAGTTATTAATTTTCATAAACCTTCCAACTTATTTATAAGATATCGCAAAAATTTGAAAAGGATCGTAACGAAAATCAACTCAATTATATGTGTAAGTAAAGAACTATTAATAAGTGCTACAGGAAAAATAAAAATAATAATTATTAGTGTATATTTAGTTATTTTCATAACAAGTCTATATAATTTTAAGTTAACGTTATTGCTGTTAAAGAGAGATCAATGTAAAAGTATATAAAAAACTATTCTTTAATGCAGGCTCCATTAATTTCCAAACGAAATTGCAAAGGCAAAAGAAAAAAAAAACCAACTCACGGAACAGTAGTCGAGCGCGTCGCCGAGCTCGCCCTTCTTCCTCAGCGCCGAGGCCATCTGCAGCAGCGCAGCGCGATGATGGCGCGAGTTGAGGTCGCCGAGCTGCAGACCCCGTGACAGATCGTAGGCGCGCGACGCGTACCTCGCGCTCTTGTCCGCGTCCTGCAGCCGGCAGAACAGCTCCGACAGTCCCACGTACACCTGTAATTGCACAAAGAGCGCGAAAAGTCTTTTTATTCCCCTCTCTTCTTTCCTTCTTTCCTCGCGAAGTACCGATGAAGAAAAAAACGTTTCTTGTTGCTGCTGCTGGTTTTTCTCTTGTTTTATAGAGAACGAGAAGGAAGGTATCGGTGAATTTTATCAGAGGTTTCTTTAGATGCGGGAAAAGCGATTGCTGCGAATTAAAGAGAATTCGCGGAAGCGTCCGGCTGTGGTGTTGTATTGATTGCATCGGCGCTGGATTGTGTAACATTAATGAGCGAGATTTTTCGGGCTCTTCCGGGAAGAAGGAGTGAGGCGAGATTTGTAAGAGCTGTTTGCCTGAGAATGGAGCCATTCAATACTTGGTAAATACGGAGTGTGGGCTTTCGAATATTAATATTTCAAAGTGCTTTTCGTAGTAAAAAGAGCGCTTGCATTGTTGGATTCAAGGTTTTTTAGTAAGATTTTATTTTAGTTCTCAATGATTGATTTGAGCTATTTTTTAATGAGGAAAAAAATATTAAATAATTATTTTGTCTGTAAACTTATTTTGAATATAACTTATCTTTGATCTCTTATAAATGCAATATATAAAGACGTCTTTCTATGTACTCCGTTGCATAGGTATTAGTTATAAGTAGTATAACCACGTATTCAATCATCCGAGGCAAATGGTTATATTACATGTATTAGTGGAGATTTGAATGCGTAATTAGATGCATTTATATAGCATGAGTCATATGCAAAATAACTCGAACCATAATGTTTTTTAATTATAAAATAGGTATTTGAAATTAATAAATGATATTTATTACAATGTTTTATGACAAATGTTAGGACTTTCATATTGGCTGAAGTGCTATTAAGCATATAAAAGTTTTTTTTTCTACCACAAGGAAGAAATAAATGTCTTCTACAACACGGAAACTTTTAATATAATTACGAAATTAATTAAACTTTATACCATCCTACGTCGGTTAACTTAGAGTACATGCGCTAATTACCCGAGTTGCATTTTTTTCGTACCGAAGTTTTTAATTAATATTATAATTAAAGCAAATGATCCATGTATACCATGAATCACATCACTGTCTTTGTAAATTTCGTTTGAAATATTGGTTTTAATTAAGCGAATTTTAATGAACCCCGTTTCGTAAAATTTGACTCTTATGTACATTTTCGTATAATTACGAAATAAATGTTCACGTATCCTGTACAGTATTGTCGAAAATTTTAACCATATTATAAACCAAAATTATGCAAAGTATACGAATTTTCCCTGTTCCGGCGTTTCTAAAAGTTGGTTTATATAAATATACAATATTATACATTACGCAACTTTTGTACTACATGGCTCGAAAGTGCATACATACTCTAGTAAATGTTTATTGTCAGTGAAATTAATATTTAAAATTAAAATCCAAAATAAACATTGAACACTCGAGAAAAATAAAATATCCAAATTTTCTTGGAAAAATAGTACTCACATTTTCGATATTAGTTATTGACTTTAACGCGCCGATTTTAAACACAACAAGACCAACAAAATTGATCTATTCAAGTTCTAAATCAAGAAGCTACTCGCAATACCGCTAAACTCGTCAACCGCCCACCCATTCATCCTACATACTTCCTCTCTCCCTCCCCCTCCCCCCTTTTCAAACTCGTCGGGACGACATCAAACGAAAAACACATCTCCTCCTTATACACTGGCAACCTTTCCCCAAACTCGCTTCCTCTCGCCTCCTCTCTCAGTCCATTCACCCCCTCGTATACTCCGGAATCCTCGGAAACTCGTAAATCCACCTCGACTCGCTGCCGCCGCGCGCGGCTAATCTCACGCGGCGCGCGCTTGCAAGGCTTCGCTGCCGCGCCAAGATTCTCTCTCACTCTCTTGTATATACGTACGTACCTGAAGCTCGAGCGAGGGATCCTGAATGGAGTGGGCGATCTTGTGGGCGCGCTGAAAGGCCTCGAGCGCCTTGCAGAAGCCGGCGAGCTCGAGGTGGACCCGGCCGACGGTCAGGTGGACCAGACCCGCCGTCGCGCACTGGTCGCAGTCGTTGTACAGGCTGCAGGGGAGGAAAAGGCTTTTCAGACGCTGCTACTGCGCTAATTAGATTTAGTCTATGTGGCTGCAGGGTAGCTGAGTGAGTGAGTGGTTTTTTAGGGAGAGAGAGAGGTTAGTAGTGAATGGGAGAGGAAATTTGGTGGAATGGAGGAATTTGGAGTAAAGAGGTCGAAGAGGTTGGTGAGATATGTCGGGAACTGCGCGTAGATAGAGGTTTAGGATTTTGTGTTTTTTTTTTTCCTCTTACTTTTTCTTTTATCCGAGGATTTCTGGTGTAACGACTTGAGCTGATTTTTCGCGTTTTCGAGATGTCCCGGTTGTAAGGTTTCGAATCGAACGTATATAAGAGCGGAGTATGTGTAACTTGGCTGTGCTTGTAGGATTATAGAAATATTCGAACTTACGTAAGTATATTCATAAATGCATACATACGCAAGTATCTATACGTACATTTTCTGCTTGAAAAAAATTATCGAATTCTACGTTATTTTATGAAGCTTTCTCTTTGAGAAAGTAATACCATTATGCACAGAAGCGAACCGCGTATTACAATTTAGGACGCTAAAGACAATTTTAAATAAAGTGGCTTTTTATTACGAAACGAAACTTCCTTTGTTGAATTATGTACCCTTTTGAGTTTATATTGTGGAGCGACGTCAATTCGCAACATTGTACGAAATAGTTAAATACATAAAACGTGGATTTGGGCTACTTTGCGGGAAACTTAAGTCGTTACGCCAAAATCCACAGCTATTTACTTTACAACTTATATATCTGTACCAATACAATAAGACCCTTTTTTACGAAATCATTCCAATAACTTTATTATTTCTTTGTACTAGTATAACAACGGCAGAGTATAATAAAACTAAACGATCCTCAAAAATAAACAGCATTAAAATAATAATTTAAAAAGCGTTAAATTTCAAAGCGAGTATATTTAAAATTCGTTTTCGTATTTACCCGAAAGAGGAAGGCGCAAAGCAAAACTCCAACCCGCAATTTCAAAAGGAATTCCAAAACATCCCTGAAATACCGCGCGCGTGCACGCGACAACTAAAAAACGCAGCCCTATACTCTCTCTCTTTTTCTCTCTCTCGCACAGGGCAAATACCAGGAGAAATAAAAAAGTAACGCTGAACGTTTCACTCCTCTCTTGCTCTCCCTCCCCACTCTCGCGAATTCCCGCACCGCCGAAAAGAGAGAAGCAATTCTGCCGGCTGTCGCACATCGCGCGCGCGCGCGCAAAAAGAGAGAGAGTCGACGACGAGGACGAAGAAAAAAGCGGCGAATTCTCGCTCGTGTATATGTATTCAAGGATGGCGTCGTAAAGCGGAGCGAGGAGTATAGAAAAGCGCGAGGCTGCTATACTGCTGCTCATAAAAGGAATTTACGAGGCTGCGAGGAGCAAGCCAAATCGCGGATTTAAATCTATGCCTGTGCTCGCGCGCGTGTGTGTGCGTATACGTGTATCGAGATTGTATACTGGCTTTTCGTGTGGATATGAGGATGAGGCGGAAAGGGGCTTTTTACCTGTGGCGAGCAAAGCTGAGGGCGCGATCGAGGGCGCCGAGACGCTCGTGGGCGCGCGCGAGGTTCAGGTACGCCTCCGCACGCATGTTCGGCGAGTCGAGCTCCTCCGAGATGAGCAGCTGCCGCCTGCTGAACTCCACGCTGTCCCTGTAAGATTTAGATGATAGGGGTCTGAGTATTTTACATAGAAAGGTTTTGTATTAATATGATTGTTTATTTTTATAAGAAAGGACGTCGTTATTTAATTTGAGATGTGCGATGTGTAAAACTTGTCTTGTGATTTAAAATATATAAAAGGATGACGTTGAGAAAATAACGGGTCAGTTCACTAAGTGGAAAAGTTATTAAAATGATTAATTCATATTTGTTTCTATACCAAATACATAGAAGTAGTAGTATAACTCGAGTTTGGACAGACGGTTATTTTTAATCAACGGTTTTATGAATTTCCCATTTAATAACCTGAACAGTTATTCTTTTCACTTTCACAGTTTTATATTTTCTAATTGGTAGTACTGATTTTACAGGTTGAATTTCCAAAAAAAAAAAATAAATTTACATCCCGCGGGTATTCTCCTTTAAAATAGTTATTTACAGAAGATCTTATTAGAAATAATGCAAAACACTAGAAAATTTTTCTCTGGGTATGATGACGAATATAATCTATTTTTTAATATTACCATTAAGATGTAATTTTAAATTCTTTTTGTATAATTTATGAGACGTATTTTAGCAATTTTCGTTCCTTGTACTGAATTGTTTGGAGAATTCATATTTTGCTTAATTATAATTACTGATATCACCTTTGCTATTATTTCACAATTTGCTACAATTACAATTTCAAAATAAGCTCTGTACATCATCTTCAACAACATCATCAATCAAAAGGCTGATCGTTATAAAATGCAGTAAAAACGACAGATAAAAGAATATATCTATACATTTATGTAAGTGGATGCGCATATACTTGAGAAAGACCTCAGTGTGTTTTGATGTAGATCATAGCGAACGATATATCGCCGTGGCACGTTATCTTGTAAACTTTGACCGGATTTTTCTCAATATATATACGACACGTCGCGCTTACGAGGATCCAAGTCTTTATATTTGAGATAAAGTTTCGTATATAAAAATTTCTTCCATAAAAATATTACGGGCGCATTGTATGGCCCTCTCTTTCGAGGGCTCAATAACGTATTATAATCCTCATATTTCTCACCGATCGTCTTTAATATTGATAACATAAGACCTTTTTATTTTAAGATATATTACACCGGTATATACTTCGCAATGATCATAAAATTTTTACTACAACTATTATAGTGAAAGTTTCACTATCCATAAAACGCTTTTCCAAATGAAAATCTGACATTTTCACATATTATTGACTAAAAAAACGCTATTCAGGTATTCGAAAAAAGCTTTTTCCACGCTCGACACATGCCTTTATATTAAAGGCAATTAAAGTAAATTGATTAAAAAGACTAAAAAAGAAATCAAATTTCAACCATACATCAAACACTCCTAACAAACCGCCCTCCTCTTCGAAATTCATTCGGGAATATTCTCATTCAAACACTCCTCTACTCCTTCCCTTACACATAGACGAGATAAAACCTCCCGCGTTCGCTCTGAAATACGAGTGTGTACTCGGGCGTACTCTTGGGCCCCTTAAGTGCCAACTAGACACTTTTATTTTTGCATAACAACGCCCGCGGCAGAAAAAAAGGAAGAAACTTTACGAGGCGAATTTACGAGCAGCGAGCCCGCGTTAAAATATAAAATCACTCGTGCAAAAGGCGCGCGCGCGCGAGTGCAAAGGCCGCCTCTAAATCATCGACACACCTGCGAAGACATAAAAATGCGCGACTTCTTTTATCGTATAAAAGAGAGCGCATACGTACCTATACTTGCCCCAGTCCATGTAGGCCTGATAGAGGTAACCTAGCAGGGCGAACTTGTCCTCGCGTCGGCCGATGCTCGTGAGGGCGCCCCGCCACTTGCGCACCGCCGCCTGCTGCTTGTGCGCCCGGTACAGCTTCAGACCCTGCTCCACCTGCAAACAGAGGAAGCGTCGAGTGTGTTTGCGTATAATGTATATAAGGAGGGAAAGACTGTATAGTCGATAATTGCAGCGGTATGAGGGACGAAAGTTGCCGGCAAATTGATGTACGAGGGAGGGGAAAACGCTGCAGGGAGCCGGAGGAAGAGAGCGTTGTGTTTACGTTTGGAAGGGGGGGTTGAAGAGGCGGAAGTTCGCGCGAGAGGGATAATTTAGCTTCGGGCGATTAGGGCCGGTTGTTTCTTCGGCGTTATACTTGACGCGTGAAAATTTATGCGGTATAGTTGGTGTTTATTGGGAATCAACCAAAGTATTTTATTTTTTTTTTAATCTTCTGTGTCAAGGTAATTTTATTTTTAAGGGGATGGGTGCAGTATTTAGCATAAATGTAAATAATTTTAACGTGGTACTTTCCATAATTACAGTTAAATGTGGGTGGTGTATTTTTGGAGCTACGCCGTTTATGCAAAAGACATTTTCGGTGAATTTACTTGTGCCGCGTGAGAAATGACAATAATATTCATGAATAATTTAATAGCACGAAAATTTTACTTTTACTCTGAATAGAAGGAAATGCATTTTTTTACAAATAACTAAAATATTTATTAATTAAGAAAATTAAGGTTTTTTTTTATTAGGTTATGAAAAAAATATCGTACCTACTGATTTATTTATTTTCAAAATTTATTTTTAATCAATATTCATTCAAAAGACGCTTTAACAATTTTAAACATATCTAATTAAAAGTGCCCGTATAATATTATGATTTATCTTGTCGAAATTAATGAATTCATATTGGAAAATCGAACTCACGCAAATAAACTAAAATCACAGAGAAGAATCTTCTATATCACTACTATAAATATTCAATGAACGCAAGAAAAAAACATGAATTCTTGATATCCTCTCTTTCTATAATTGCACATTCGAGGACAAACGTTGTCTCATCGCCGGATCGATACCTTGGAAACTCAACTTAATAAAGACAGTTTCAAGAACCCGAGAATAAACCCAAGGTAGTGTCCACTATTCGCCGTCCTGAGAGTTTACTGGGCTCTATTAAAATAAGCAAAATTCAGTTTATCGGACGGTACTTCGGCTCCTGCGTTTATCTAGCCATTAAAGAAATTGAATTTCGTCGATACCGCCAGACGGGCGCAACTTTCATTGGTATATAATTATATCAACACGCTGAAATATCGGGCGGGTAATATTGAATATTCATTAGTGGTAATGAGTTTTCATTGTGCGGTAGATGTGATATTTTTAGCGGGAAATTTCATCAATCTGTCTATTCATCTGAAAATGATAATATCAATGTTATCTAAACAACTACAATTAATGCGTATCTATTTTAATCATCATCATTTTTGTTAATCTACCTATGTAGCGTATAAAATTGATTATTTTTTAGTTAAAGCCTACAAAATCTGTGTCATTAGTTTTACAGAATTTAGATTGATAAGTGCGAGAATGTTTTAATAAGGTTTATTGAAAATCAACCGCAAACTACACTCGATACGTAATTATTTTCATTTATTTAGTAGTATGTCTAATTTGAAAGCGTTCTTATTTACGTTCTATAAATGGTAATAAATATTTTGTATATCCCATCAACAATGTAGAAATACTCTATATAGGTATTCCCCTTTCAATAAATTATCATTTTTCCAAATATAAACATACATAATTCCAATAATAAACAAGCCTCAATATTTACCCATAACTAAATTATCCGACTAAAACTGTTAAGTATGTATCAACTCAAATAAATCAAAAAATTTAAATCCACTTTTATTACGTAGAAATATTTTGCATTGGTATCCCTCCAATACCACTATAACTCCAGCGTATACACCACCACAGCGCACTTCATCCTCTCTACTATACCGCCCCGATAAATACCCGCGACCGAGTCGAAAACCACTGGGGGAATCTCGATGGCGTTTGCGTCAGCCACTGCAAAGTCTCCGATTCTTGCCCCTCTCCTCCTCCCTTTCCGATCCTCAAACGTCCGTCTTACACATCATTATACGTTCGCCCGACGCGCGACTTATATACATTTCACGCACGCGCGCTCGTTAAACCCGTTTTTCCGTCTTCCGGATCGATGCGCCCTCTCCCTACGTCAATATTTAACGAGGTAATCGGGGCGGGAAATCGGCAGGAGCCGCACGTGTACTATATGTATATATACATATACGAAGTTCCGGAAAGGGAGAGAGAGAGAGGGAGGAAAAGGGGACGAGAGAAGAGCGAGTAACGGACGGCGGCGGCAGAGCGCGAGCCAATATTTGTCATTTTCAGTTTCAATCAAGTGCACGACGGATGACACGTGTAAAGTTCGAGGCGGACGTATAGTATATCGGGGAGAAAAATAATGGGACTCGATATAAGTGCATGTGTGTGTATGTGTGTCGCGATGCAGAGGTTTTTTTCGGTGGAAGTTTCGATATATGTGTGCGATCAGAGTTCTGGGCGGTGTAATTGAACGCCGCTGTGTAAATGTGAATGATATAGGGAAGTTTAAAGGGAGGGGGCCGATGATCTATCGGATAACGGCTTTTATCGCGTTTTTCATTGACCCTTTTGGATGAAGTATTTTATTAAGGAGAAAAAGTAATTACTATGGCACTTATAAAAGTATTCATCGAATTGGTTGTGAGAGTCGTATATATCTATCGGGATACCCTCAATCAACGTAATGTAGGTCTCGCAAATTGTTCCAAACTATGTCGAACTGTGTCAGAACTGTATAATTCTGATATTTGGCGCATTTAAGCACATTTCGGTCCAAGATTCGATTCCGTGCGGTTCTATTTTTTTTTTGCCGATAAAAGCCACGATATGCATCAATGAGGTCAGCTTATAGAGAACTAATTCTTGTGTAAATAATCGTAACATATGATAAAGCACACGAGTACTGGCCGAGCAGAAGGTATCCTATTTGCATGTATTATTGAGAACCCGAAAAGTTATGATATCACTAATAACCTAATTTTATTTAAATAAGAATTTACAACGCTATTTTATTGTAAAGGTTTCTGCTGTAAGCAATTTAATTTAACTTTTGTACCATAAAGTTGAGTGAACATAATAAATTTTAAACTCAATGTATCCATTGCTTTTAGTTAGAATTACAAATATAAAAAAGTATATTATGACGAAATCCATTTTTATAATAATTTTTAATATGACTATAGATTGCCACGTAAACAATATTACTATTAATAAGGAAGTTAGTATTTTGCTAAATGGTATTATTGGATGCGTCTAATAATTAGTTAGCAGTCGCGGGTAATATTTTGTTTCAGTCTCATTGTTACCATTATATATATACATTCGTCATACAGTATCCGAATTAACTGTACTAGTAGTTTAATAAAACTTGTTCGTTCGCAACTAAAAGTGATTTGTGACAAATTCCAGGAAACTAGTTTAATTTTACTCAGCTACGTCAGACTGCGCCAAATTATTAAAGCGCACTTTGATATTTCCTAGTGCCAGAAATTATTTTCCATTTTGTCGCATCTACCTACTTCGTCTCGAGTTTTGAACGATTGAAATATAAATACGTGAATATTCATGTGTATTTCATGGCAAATTGTGAAGATGATCTCTGGCGAAAAAGAAATAATTTCGGATCAAAAGTTTAAATTAACATTTAGCCGTCTCCATAATTTTCGTCGGGAACTGTTCAACAAGTTAAATGAATCTTCGTCAGTAATGAACTGAAAGTGAAAAGTACAAATAAGGACGAAACTTAAATTAACAAAATTACACGAGGACAAAGGCAAAGTGAGTACTTGCGAAGAGACAGAAAAGAGCCCGGAGGGCAGGAAAGAAAAAAGGAGAACGAGTGGGAGGTCGTTGCGAACTTTTTGCGCAACTCCTAATGCTTGTTTATCACTTCGAGGCAGTATCATTAATCTTGACAATAATTTTTCGCAAATTTATTGTCTTGCGTTATATTTTTGAACTTATGGGGCCAGTAAGAATCACGTAGGCGAACAAAAGTCCTCTTATTCTACTACTAAAACGAAACCGTATGATATTGCAGTCTAACTAATTTGCAAACTATAAAAACGTTAATCTAATCGTTCGTAAAGGGAGCAATTATTGCAGAAGCATGCAGGCAAAAAACTCGCCATAACAAAACAACGCAGCGTATAGCTAGTGTTATAATTAACTTATCGAAGCCAAGACTTGATCAAAAGAGCAACTGTATCAAACATTAACGCCATACACATGCACACACACACAGACTGCGAAAGTATACACGTGTAAACATAAAATCGTTAACCTACAGCTGCCAGCTCATATAATACGCTCGTTCGCGAGCGCGCGGTAAAGCCACATTTTTATCGCCTCTTTTAACTCTCCCTGCAACTGCGCGCACGTGCGCGCACACCTTTTATCAATAAACAGCATAACAAAGCACCGCGCACCTCTCCGCCACAATAGCCGTCCATTACCCGCGCGCTTCCCCCTCCTCCCACCTTCCTTCGTCACCCATTAAAATCCGCCTCGAAATTCCGCACGTCGCCTCGATTTTTCTCTCCCTCCCTCACCTCTCGTCACTCTCCTTAACCCAAAAAGCAGTGGCGCTGGAGCGCGCGCGCGCCTTACCCTGATTTTCCAGCGCTGCTGCTGGATCGCTATCGCGGAAGAGCGAGCGGCGCCGGGTCATGGTGGTGGTGGTGGTGCGAGCGGCGACGGCGTATACGGACGTGTCCAAGGGTGCGAGAGCGAGCGAGACAAGGCCGTATCGATTCGGCCCTGAACTCTCTCGCGGGAGAGAGAGAGCGAGAGCGAGCGAGCACACACTCACGCGAGGTGTGTAGGGGAAGGTGAGACAGAGGGAAGGGAGGGAGAGAGAGAAAAAGGAGACAGACACGAAGGTGAGAGGCGACGCGGTGGGATTTTGGGCGTCGGCTGCCTGGCCTGCTGGCGAGGGGCGAGGTGAATCTTATATTGGAGGTGATATTTTTAAGAGGATTCTTTATATATGGTAGATGAGAAGTTTTTTAGTTGAATGTTGATGCTGCACGTATATTTCTAAGTGTTAACGCTTGGTTTTGTTTTATGCTGTATTTATTGCAAAACCTAAAACTTTGATAGTTTTAGATAATCAGAGAAGAAGAAAATTTTCGATCTAATGGAACTTCATTTTTCTTTGGACAGATCTAATAATGAATTTAATGAATTCAATCTTGCAATGTGCTCTAATTAACAGCGAATTCTCTCTTCGTCGCCAATCAAACATTCATTCGTACAAAAATGACGTTTGAATGATAAAAGAATTTTCCCAGTATACATTGTATAAAGTTTCTTAATTAACTTTGAAGTACTTTAACAAAATGTGAAATTATATTTAAAAAAATAAAATAACGTCCACAATTATTTTGTTTTTATTAAGCAACTTCGATATAATCTTTATTTTTTTAAAATTTTAATACAGGGATTGAAGTCTTACAAATGCATGAAAAGTCATTTTGTTTAAAATTTATCAGATTTTAATATATAGGATGATACTGAAACGCGGGCAGGCTATAAATCAAAATGTAGTCTTCTAAAATAATAGCGCTGGGCTTTATATTGCTGCAAAATTTTATCAAAATTTAATTTCGAAAAAATCCGTTATTTTTAAAATTAATATTCTTTGTTAAAATAATAATACTAATACTGCTTTTTTTTTTGACATAAAATATGCTTGGACTTCCGTATTCGTAAAAAAATGGTTTTAGAGATCCCCACGCGTCATCGTGCGTTGCGCGTGACATATATTGTCACTAGTCATGAATGCTTTCATACACGCGTAATAAATAGCGATATTTTAGCGTGAGGGAAATACACATGTTTTTCGTGTTACTATAGGAAATCGATTCGATATTGGTTCTCAGTGATATATTAAATTCGTTGCGAAATTCCTCAATTTTTGAATTTTCCCAGTTTCATGTTTTATCAAGCTATTGACTGAAAAAATTGTATTTTATCGAATACCAATATAATCAATTTTGTCGTTTGATGCGTTTTCAAAATCTGTTTTATTTTTTTTTTATATTTTAAATTTTAAATATTTTCCAAGAATTTTATTGGATTTTCATACCTAAAATGTTACGTATTCAAGATAGGAAATATCCATAAAATATGTTACATCGGTTTATAATCTAGCTATTTTTAGTTATGAAAGATCAATGTAAAGGCCGCCGATATTGAACTTAGCGCCCGATAAGCATTGACTTGTACTACTTATTCACTGCGCATCCTAGATATATAATAAACATGATTATTACTTAGGTGATAAAATAGTTTTTAAATAAGCAAATTATCGCTATACATTTAGTTATTTACTATTCTGCAATGTGCAACGAATTATAATAATCCACGCATAAAACATTAAATCATCATTCCCACAGTACATTTTCACCGCGATTGACTAAAAAATGATAGATTTCCAAGTGATATTTATGTAAAATCAGAGACCCGGGCGCTTTCCACTACACCATCACGCCATATCACCATCCTCTCAACACCGACAAATCCGGCCACCCTCTCAGAAACAATAACTCCGCCATCTTCCCGCCCCGGAACAGCCGTCCCATAACTTTAAACCAAACACTCGCGTCCGCGGGGAGAGAGAGAGAGCGAAGAGCGCCACGTCAAAACACCTTCTTGACTTTCCCTGCGCACGCGATCGGAGAAAACTTTGCCCCGAGAGAGATAGACCATTCCCGCACACACATACCAGGCGCCTCGGGTCCATTCTCTTTAGCCGCTCTGTCGCGTGTCCCGGCGATCAATTTTTCAGGCTCGGATTCGGCCATTCGTCCTTATACTCAATGAGAAGAGGATATAGAGGGCTGAGATTGGTTTTGCGGGAAAATAAAGTGAGTGAGATAAGGGATCACGGAGATGGAGAGAAATAAGGTTGTTAGGAATCTTTTTTTTTTCTTCTTCTTCTTCCTTTTCGGTCACGGGGTATATAACGGTGGCGTAATTTTCGGTTTTCGGGTGACGGCACGCGCCGCAGCCGCAGCCGTTGCCCTGTATTTTGTGGTTTAGGCTGACTTTTCCGATGGGGCGTGTATAGAGGCGCACGGGGGGGTTAACGAAGTTGTCGATGGTTATCGGCTTGATTCACGGACGAAGGGCGGTCGTGGTTTTTGGGGGAAAATGAGGATTTAGGTAATCTCGTGTCGTGTCTGCGAAATGAAGCGGGGAAATTTTTTCAAATCTATCGGAGTGATGGAGTTTTTGTATAATGAGGGCGATCTTGTTGAATATCTACTTTGCACTATAGATAAAAAGTGGGCTATGAAGTATATTATGGCAGTTTCGTTGATGAATAATGATTACGTGCATTAAAAATTGAAATTAAATATATAAAAAGCGATATTTTTCTGGTCTTATAGTTTGTTTGTCAGAGAAGTTGAAGGTTTCGCGATAAATGCTTAACCTTGATAAGGCACGGAATTGCAAAGTGCATTAACTAAAACGTATTTATAGCACGAGTCGCATTAAGGCTATGCAGATAGAATCATTGCTCAATGCCCTATGCGACATTTTAATTAGAATAAAAACTAGGACACTTATTCATTAAAATCTGCAAAACACCTAACGATATTCCCCGTTTTGTTCCGTACAATCCTATATATACAACAAGAAAATCTGCTAAAAATACCACCTCCCAATCTAAAAGCTCCTTCGAAATGATCCATCTTCCTTCCTTGTCCCTCGCACGTGTCCTCTCGTTAAATAGCCTACTCCACTCTCATCATCGAGGAAAAAATCGAACGGCCGCGACCTTGAGAGCACGCGCGCATTATACTCTCTCGCTCTTGCCGGCACACCTACCTTTCGCCTGGCGAGTTGCTGGTCGAGTCGGTGGCGGCAGCCCATCAGGCACTCCCAGAGGCCGATGCTGTGGTAGCCGTGGCCGTGGTCGTCGCCGTTCTCACCCTGCCTGCGGTAGTCCTCCTCCGAGAACTCGTACACGTCGAGCGGGTGACGCGAGCCGTCCGGACTGCCGAGCAGCGCCGTTGCCGACAACTGGTGCCTGTTGTGGCGGGGATGAGAGAGAAGAAAGGAGATGTTGAGATTGAAGAAACTTTTGTTAAAGTCATTGGAGAATAATGTCAAGTTTTGATTGATATGTACGACTAATAAATATGTTAATAATAATAATATTGTTCATAAATATTTTACTTAACAATCAAATCATATTTTTAATTGTGAATATAATGCTACAGCAAAATCATTTTACAAGTTATAAAATATTATTTCGTACAGAGTAAATGTTTTATGAACTCAAATTAAAAGCGAATTTTTCATCAAGTACCCCGGGAAAAAATGATTTATATATGGTCATAATATACCCATTTATAAAAATCTTGTATGGACATATATATATAACCATACATGATTTCATATGAACACATATATGGATTTTGTCTCTATATAAACATATATGCTTGTATATTAGCAAGTATATTCATATATGAATATAGGTATATGATTATACATAGACATAGATAATTTAATCCATGTACATTCATGTACGTCCATGTATGGTCATATATGGTCCTACATAGTTGTATATGATGATAAATGCTCATATATGGATGTATATGAATATGCACGAAGACAAGTTACAACAGTATTATATACATATATATCCATATATAATCGCGTATGACTATATTTGCTTATATACAAATATGTATTTTTATATAGAGACAAAATAAATATATATGATCAAATATAGTCATATGTAATCACGTATGATTATACATATCCATGCATATTTTTATATATGAGTATATCGTATGGCCATATATAAATCATTTTTTCCCCAGGACTTTTTTATGATCAATCATCAAAATCTGAAACGCACAGAACGATAAATTCCAATACTCGCTTTGTCCCGATGAATCGATAATTAAGTTATGAATATCTACTGAAATTAATATAATAACATTGATTATGTGTATCGGCTTTCTATAAAATTAGCGCTTAATTCGATGATAGAAGCCTAATTTATCATAACCAAATACACTAACATGAGAATGAAACTTTCTATTCCATAAATCGCAATTTTTTTGCATATAAAATCAAAATTTTCTTTTAACTTTTCTTAGAATTTCTCATAAGAAGATCGCAATCATTCCAGCTTTGACATTCGGCAACAATCTAATATTAAAATCTGCCCTTTCCCGACTAGAGATTCCAACTCTATCTCCTTCCTAACGCAATGCAAACTTTGTTCTTCGAAGGAAAGATTCTTACTCGTGCGCGTGCGCGCATTTCTTCGGAACGAAAAGAATTTTTAATTATTTTAAAAATTTCAAAAGTGCCTTAAATCTCTTTGTCAGTGCAAAGTGCAAGGGACCTTTCGATCGTGTGCTCCTTTTTTCCCCCCTTCCTCTCGCAGCGTTCAAGTTGCATCGGTTCAGAGCAGAGCGAGCTTTCACGGCGCTTGAATTCTTTGTTCTTACACGAGCAATTTTCTTTTTATTGAAGTGCGGAACAAAGCAGTACGGCAAGAAGGCAAATATGCGTTTATTTGTTTTTTTCTCTCTCGCTCTCTCTCTCTCTCTCTCTCTAGCCTCTTCGCCTATTCCGCGGTACAAAGGCGTATATATGCGCTATATGTTCTGCGATAAGAGCCTTTTTGCATGAATTAATCATTCGCCATTCGAGCGATGCCGCGGTTCCATGTCGTAATGGGAAATTACGGCGTTTATTGGTCATGAGAGAGAGAGGCTTTGAGAAACTTTTATGAAAATTGACCAGATGCGCGCCGATTAACCCTATTCTCACGCGCGGCCGAGCTGTTGTAATCTAATTCCGGATGCAAAGTCTCGGGGATACGGCGCTGATCGTTTTGATTAGGGGCTAAGCGAGATTGAACATGGAGGCAGTAAAAAGTCATGGTTTGTTTGCTAAAGCGTTGAGATTTTATTGCGAGTATTGGAATAGATTTTCACGTTATTACACTGAGAGAAAAGTTTTGGAAAAATTACTATACTGTCTCGTAAAGCTACCACAGACTGTAAAGACCCAAAAAATTACCATACATTACAGTAAATTTTACAATAAAGTATAGTAAATTTTCCTATATTTCTGGTAAAATTTCTTAGAAAGTAGGGTGCGTGTACCTGTGCCCGTCCATCTAAGACCAATTATCGACCACCATTACAGTCTGTAGTGGCTTTACGAGACAGTATAGTAAATTTTACCAAACTATTAATAATTTTTACTTGACTTTTTTCTCAGTGTAGGTAACAGTTAGGACTTTGAATAAATAATTTTCTTATAATTTTTGACGAGGATAGATTTGATTTGCGATTTATTTATCATTTATTGAATCTTGATACGTTTATTTCTAGGAATACAGTCAGTAAATCTAACGTTAACCCGCATTTTATGGTGCATCCGCGTTTCATGCTCATCATGGGACAATGAAATATTATAGCGGACACCGCGGGAAAGTAGTAAATACTAGGATCACGTCAGGCACTCAATATACACTAACCCTGACCATTATGGACATTTAATATCGCTCCATTCCTTATTATTTTTTATGTAATTCATAACATTTGCAGTTATTATTTATTTTAATGAAAAGTCTTTCTTGACCATATTTTCTTTACGTTGCTGTTCCTACTTTTATTCTCTTCTATAACTTTCAATTATAGTTTACTCGCAACTGTTATCAGTGATGAAATTTTTATTTAATCAAGTTACTCAACTAACCTGATTCTCAACGTTATAGCGCAACAATGTATGCGTAATATTGTAACAAATATGTGCTATACTTTAAAGAAGATGAACGCGCATTCTTTCAGCGGAGTATAATGTTCGTAAAATTTTAAATTACTCCGAGTAACTAGGGCACAAACAAACTTTTAATGAAGCATAATTTTGTTATAGCATTTTGTTGGTTGGTTAAATATAATAGTTCGAATAAATGTATAACATTCTTTAATCATTTCATGGAAAATTTAACGATAACGCAAGTACATTGAATTAATTTATCGTGAGTCGAAATTTCAAGCTAATATATAAAATTTATAAATAAGCAGCAATGAAATAAATATAATATTATAAAATGTATGATTTCGACTACCCAGAATACCAGTTGCCCGTTAATCAAGTAAAATATTTACTTTACAGCCGCGTACAGTTAATTGCCCGAAATATAATTGAAACTTGCAACTGTTCAACAGATTCTATTAGCCTGTAGATTAGTTACGATCGCAAAGCCTTAGCATCAAAGTTGAAAATCCTTGAAAGTACTCACCCGATGTAATCCCTGGAGCTGATGGAATCCCAGGACATGGCGGTGTTCGATATATTGAACTTGTCGTGGTGGGTCCAGTCGTGGCACCCGGGCCTGTCGATCTGCTCCGTGATGGACGCCACCTTGGACGGGCCCTTGGGCGGGGCGATGCCACCGCCGCCAGAGCCCGTCTTCGTCGGCGTCGCGTAGCCCCGGCGCGGATCCACGGTAGCTGCCGTAGCGCCGGCGCTACTCGGCCGGCGATTGTAGCTGGCGACGCTTCACCTGGAGCCCCAGGCGTCCGCATGCTCGTCGTCGGACGGGCTGCGGGGCGAGCTCGAGCCGCTCTCCGTCATCGTCATCGTCGTCGCCGTGGACGTCGTCCGGGCCTGCTGCCACGTGCGGTGCATTATGCAGGCGAGCGCTAGCGTCGTCGTGTTGACTGCCGCTGCCGACGATGACCAGCGCGATGATGATGATGATGATGCTGACGTGGGGGCACGTGCACGTGCGCCTGGGACGCGGCCAAAGAGTCTGCGGTTGAGGGAGAGAACGAGAGTAGTTAATGGCGTTGTCGTGTTGAGTTGCCGCTGAGGGGAGGGAGGGTGCGGTTGCGTATGGTAATGGGCTGCGAGCCGCGCGGACTGGCCTATGAGCTATACCGCGTATTGCCAAAAACCGCTTGGCTTTCGGATTTTTAAGCTGGCTGGACGAACGTTTGAATTGAAAAAAGTCCATTAACTGCGGATTTTTTGTAGCTGACTGGTTGAGATAAAAATTTGAAAGGTAAGTAAAATCTTTCTATAGCTCGGATGGTGCTATTTCCATTAACTAATACTTGGGTGCTTCTCTAGGTATTAAGAAATGTGGAGTTTAATTATATAAAGCAAATTTCATATTAGTATAATTTGTATATGATGTTAAAGAGTAAATAATATTTTTCACATAATGAAAGATGGAATGTATCTTGCCTGATTTAAAAAATTCCTTTTCTCTATTTAGGTTTATTGTTTGTGAATTGTTGAGCATTTAACGACTAATGTAACCATAGTGAACAAAACTACTGCTAACCATAGAAACATTTGAAATAATAAAACAAATCATATAACAAAAAAAAAGACGTGGAAAGCTCTAAAATATGTTTCCTACTGGTATAATGAAAAGGTTGAAATATTTATTCTTGTTTTCTTCATATTTATTTATGACAATGTTTTTACCGTGGTAGAAAATAAACCATCTTGGGGGTTAGCATGTTAATCAAATGGAGGAATTTCTACTTAAGATTAACATCGAAATTTTATTAAAACTATTCAAAACTATGATTATATTTCGAAGCATCTATATAGGCTTACACGTAAGAATATAATATGTTCACATGTATAAATAGTTACATAATCATGGTCTTGACTTGTTTAATTTAAAAATTGACAACAGTGCACCAACCGTTGGTTAATATTTCTATCGGGTATAAGGGAAAGTAAAAATTCCTGCTAATTTATTTTTACCTTACAATATGTATAGCAATTTGCATACCTCAATTGCTGCTATCTATTGTTTCTATATTAATATCTTTTGGCGTACTTAATATAAAAGCTACTAAATATAACCTGCAGGCATAGAAAAAAAGTATTTCATTCACGAATTAAAAGAATCAAATTTTATTCCACTATATATTTTATCCGATACACCAAATTCAAGACAAACCAAAACACTCCAAAAAGATAAATAATCCCGAACCCCTGCCTGGCTTTCGAAAATTTCGTCACAAAGCCGTCACCCCCGCAGAAAGCAAAACTTAAATAAAAAGCATCGATTTATCCATTTTTTTTGTCCGTCCTCCCAAAGCCTTTTCTCCGCCGAAGAAAAGCGAGTATCCGGTTCGACCCGCATACTCCCAGTCTCACCCACATCTCTGCGCCACTTCCCGCTACATAGCGCAGGTATACCACGTACGTACAATGCACGTACACACCCACGAGTACAATGGCATCGGCTTTAACCTCAAAGAACGCGGAAAGCGCACGGTCGCATAGTGCGTATTCAAACTTGCACTTGCCCTCGTGCAAACGCTCTCTCTTTCCCGCCTGCGCGAGCGAGCGAGCAAGCGCGAGAAATAAAAGCGGCGAAATTATGCCTCGCATTTGCATTCGCATACATGGGGAGACAGAGAGAGAAAGAGAGAGAGAGAGAGAGAGAGAGAGAGAGAGAGAGAGAGAGAGAGAGAGAGAGAGAGAGAGAGAGAGAGGGAGAGAGAGAGAGAGAGCGA
>JAPYZP010000031.1:0-53974 GCA_030522985.1 Torymus sinensis | reverse complement strand
ACAAAAATAATGTTCGTCTATTAACTTAACTTTAATTTTAATAGCAAAATTTGATTATGATTGACAAAAAAGGTCAGATGAGATTTTGGCGTGAGATCTTGCAGTAGGGTTATACCTATCTACGTTTTCTAATTAGCTGCTGAAGTAGTGAAATTTCAATATTTAGAAAAGGTTAATATATACATATTTCAGCAGTGGAGCAATTTCTACTATGAAATAGTGACTTTTTCACTATTTTGCATTCAGAGAGTACGTAAATAAAATGATTATATGATAATTACATTGTAAATTTGCTGGTAAATAAATGACTAAATAAATAATTTTAATATCAAAATTTAGATCTTTTTTCGTGAAAAATGCTTTAATACATACTTATATTTATAGTCTAGTTGATACTTAATATCTTATGCATGAATCATCCAAACAGAATCTTTTGAATAATTTCGTCACTTCTTAACCGAGGTACAGTAAGATCCTGTATAGAAGGAAAAATATTAATAATCAGCGATTGTTTACGCGCAAACCCATCGATTGAGTATACGTAAAAATTTAATATATTCATATTCTAATCCTCAATCGCGGCTTGAATAATTATATATGTTGTACCGTAATACACATATATCCAGACAAACTAGTATACGCTAGGTGAGATGTAACTAGTATATACCGAACACAGCGCGAGTGTTTTAATAACCTCTTTTCACGTCGATTTTTTTTACGGTTTGAGCGCTCGTTTTGCGAACTGCTTTCTAAATTCCTTTCAAAAAAGAAAAAGGATATACCTTTCGAGATAATTACAATGTTTACCGCAGAACGTTAGCGCTTCCTACACTAAATAACCGTTACGTCCCAAAAATATCAAATCAAAATAATAATTCTTTGCTATCCCAATTCTATACCTTAAATTAAAAGAGAACAAGTTATAATATATACACACACATCGTAAAACATAACGCTTTGTACGATACCCGCATCAAACTAACCGTGCAAATCAGCTGATTTATTATCTTCTCTCGCAAGCGCGCGAGAAACTCTTGTTCATTGTGTCGCGCGCGGCGAAATCCATTTAAAAGTTATTTGTCTTCAATTTGCTCTGGCTTTTGAGCCGAAACGAAATTTCACAGGCGTACCGGTGAGTGCAGGAAAATACTAGTTCATGTGTTTGTGGGTGTGTGTATGTGTGCCCCAAGGCACGGCTTTAATTGAACGATTAAACACTCGAAACCTTACGTCTTTGTGGAGAAGTAAGTATAAGCACTCGTGGGGGCACACTTGCCAATTTTCGACGGTCTCAGGGAGATTTCGAAATGTTCAGAGGTCGTCGGTAAATGGTACTGTATCGAGACGGGAACACACGAAGATAAGATAAAATGGTTAATAAAATAATGATATAATTCGCGTTTAATTATTATCGCTAGTTCCACGCACCAAAATTAAGTCATTAAAAAACGTTTTCTAAACAATACGCCCGCCACAGATTCGCATGGAATAAAATAAAAATGAATTCACTTTATAATTTTCGAAATCCTCGAGTCACGGGACTGCTCGCAATTAAAGCTGTATTATAATGAGGCATATTTTGTGTTAATGCACATACCATCATGTGACACTTTATTACATAAACAATAGAACCCGCGTGTCGTTGATTTGAGTCACATTATACGTGCGGGAGAATGTAAAATATACTTGCTTCAGTCTCTTGGTGACATTAATAGCCGGGCGGCCTTTGACGGAGGTGTCGAACTTCCGGGCGCTGTCGGTCGTTCGCGATTATGGCGGCTGCGCCTCGGAGCGTCGCAGAAATCAACGCTGTTACTACTGCGAAGCACGTGATTCACGAAGGTATATACGAGACGCGGGTCCGTAGAATGCCTGCATTTTCAGCGTGACAAATTTCGGATGGAATTTCGGGTATGCATGTGTATAGGTACTCGAATGAGTGTCATGTTTTGACTAATTTTTGGCCAAGTTATTTCAAGATACTATCGTAGATTTTATGCATTTTTCATGCTTTTGGAATTCGATTAGAAAAAGGTCAGAATAACCGTGAAACAATAACACAGCGTTTGAGCTAATAATAATTCTTCGACTTTTAAAGCCTCGTAAAAATTGTTACGGAGCGATTTTTTTTTTTAATGATTATTCGCGCGCAAAAGAAGATCAAACGCTGTCACGTGTGTAGTACTCGGCAGACACGGGATAACAAGAATCACTTGTTACTTTCTCCACTTCTAAATACAAACGCTTTTTACAATTTACATCTATTGTTGTATACGTAAATTACAATTTACTGCTTAGAGCTTCAAACTCTTTGACCACAAAGCTGACATAATGTTTACTTTAAATGTTATTTTTAACAAATGGGAAAATAAACAGCATGTTATGAACATTTTTTTTAAAGCGAAAATGTGACTAATCACTCAACACCTTGGCCGTCTTTTGTGATGTTTAATGATTCTTAATTTAAGCGAATTGACGATACATCGTTTTCCAAAAGAAGATTACTTTAACGACACACGGGAATCCGGCAAAAACTTACAAAGGCATTTGTTCCTTAAAAGCCGGCGATTAAAATGGACATAATCAAGCCATTTCCACGAAATTCCTTAAATTCGCTAATTTACGCTCGTTTCCCCGTTCCATCAAAATTCGACTTGAGATCGCAGAGAAAAATCCAATTCCACGCTCGCATCACACGCTAAATTTACCTTCCGCATATCACGTCGAGCCGCAGCGAGGGGGAAAATTTTCATCCTGGCCCTCATCCAATTAGATCCTGAAGAAGATGAAGAAGATGCATTGCACGCACGCGTGATGAAGCTATCTTTCTCTCTCTCCTTCTCGGTGGAAAATCATCGCGATGATCGGATCGACACGCAAAGTGGTTTACTTTCTAGCTTGGAACGGTTCCAGGTTCAGGGAAAATCCCGAGCGAAAAATTCGCTAGTGATTTTGTGGAAATGAGATGCTCGAATTGTGATGAATTTTGGCAGCTGACGCGTGCCAAAAATTACGCAGTTGGAGAGTTTCAATGAACCTTTTGCCGCGTATTTGGTATATGTATGCGTGAGTTAATTGGACGGTCAAATATATCGCGTTTGTTTGTAAACAGATGTAATTTTTAACAGCATTTTTTATTGGTTAAGATGGTGCTAATCGAAAAAAAACATAATAATATTGGTGATACAAATGACATTTGGTTTCTTTTTTAATTCTTTTTATTTATTGGGAATCCAAACTCGAACAAATTTATCAATAACACTACTATTGCTTATTTTCATTATAAATAAGTTTTATTTATTGACAATTATCTACTTTGTTTAATATTTACTTGTACTAATAGACTTGTAATTGATAACACCCAATAAATTATTCAATCACGTCGTTTAAGAAAAACATAATGAAACTCAGAGGCTGTAAAGACTAGAAAAAGAACGTAATTTTCAAGTTTCTTTTACCCTTTTTTTGTGTCTATTATTTCATGTTTTAGCTCCAGTACATTGTATTGTCAAGTTTTTCCATTCTGTATCTATAAGTGGAAACTAAGTTGAAAAACATACAATAGTTCCAGCACCGTTACGGTATAATAATTCACATGACATCTCGATGTTTACAAAAACTCCATTTCATGACGTTTAAATCTTAGTTAATTGTGAATTCTCACGAAAAAGTGCCTTGAAAGAGCTTGGTGATAATTTTGTCGTGTTTTCAGTACAAATCAATGCAACAATGTTTCGCTTGGTTTCCAATTTCAGCATAAATTAAAATCTTTCTTGCAGTGACTTCATACGATTTTTTTTAAATGAAAAACTTTATAAGAGTGAAAATTTCTACTTATCTAGCTCTTCATTTGAAAAGTTTTTATAATTTTCAACATTTTTGTTTGACTAAAAATTCGAATTTTAAAATGAAACTCGACAGCTCCTTATTGATCATCATCATCATTTTATAAAGAAATTAAGTCATATATCCCATATTTCTATTAGTATATTTTCAAATAAACGATGTTTCGTTAAGAGAGAGTACCGAACGTAGCATCGACTGATAGTTTATTTTCAAATAATTTTTCCTCAATCTATTGATATCCTTAATTCTCTTGCGTCAGAAAACTTCTAACCGCAATATTTACAAAACTATATCTAATTCTAAAAAATATAATTCTCATACCCTTCAAATTCACCTAATAACCGCACATCTCTCAACGTTTTCCACGCATCTAACGTCAAAGTTTCGCATTAGCGTCGTTAAAACCGCTCCCAAGCGTCACCTCGCCTCCCACCAACAAAAAAGTAAGAGTAGCAAGAGAGAGAGAGAGAGAGAGAGAGAGAGAGAGAGAGAGAGAGAGAGAGAGAGAGACGAACAATTATCACTCCTTATATAGCGTCGATATAAATTATGCGCGCGCGAGGCGCTAACTCGCGCGGCCTTTTTTTCCCCATATACTTACTATACACTCCACACGCGTCTTGCGAAAGTCATCTCTCTCACTCTTCTCGCAGTCCTTCGAAACCGAAACTATCCGGATACCGTGAGCATTATATGTATGTGTTTTGCGTGCGCGGGATTCTTTTCGACAACGCGTGCGTATGTGTGGGTGTTTGTATATGTTTGTATACGGCGAGATGACGCTGGCGGCTGGCGGTTCTTTTCTTTAATAAAACCGAGAGAGAGAATGAGAGAGAGAGAGAGAGAGAGAGAGAAAGAGAGAGGAGGATAATATTGATTTTTTCGATATATCGTCGAGTGCGCAATTGTGTTGATTAAGCGGCCGGTGCGCGGCTCGTTTTCGCGAGAGACACTTTCTTTCTTGGCAAGAGAGAGAGGAGAGAGAGAGGCGACCTATTGATTTTTTTTTATTTCTATTTTAAGTGGACGGCGAGGCTTCCATTGATGTCTAGTTTCTATACGCATTTTTTAATTTATTTCTTTCCACGATGGAATAATATAATGGGTAGAGTTTCGAATTCTAACGGTATGATTTATTCGCGCGTGAGTTTTGAACAATGCATAATATTTACATTCGAAATTCATGTTGAGTAATCTTTTGATCTTTAAGTTGACACACCAACTTGTATTTTTATGTAGACCCCAGAAGTGAGGGAGAGAGAGAGAGAGAGAGAGAGAGAGCGTTTGTTTGCAAAATAGATGAACGGCAAACTTGTTTGTGTGATCAGCGATTTTTGCAATTATTATCTCATCGCGTGCGTGCATTACGCGAGATAAGATATTGGCATGTACATATATTTTTGGAAATAAATCTTACATGCGTGCGTCTACATTATAATATAATTAATCAATAGTTTAAAATTAATATTAAAATGCGTATGCATAACGTGACTTTATTCTCGTCGTCGCAATATCTTTTTACGGAAATAGTGCCGCATTACTCAAGTGTATAATAATAAAATAATAATGATTTTATTGTAATATAGCGCTCGGCAAAGCCGACTATCAGTGCAGCAATATGAAGATAAAAATGTTATTTTTAATTTGTATTCGGTTGCAGTTGTAAACAAAAATTAAGCCAAGCGAATTTCTACATTTCGACACTCGTTAAAGACAAATAATCGCATAGAAAAATCAACTCACTGTGGAACCGGCAAATGGAACTGATCAAGTGCGAGCACAGAGCGATGGATCAATTGTGATTTCGTATAGGCGCGCACGCGGCCAATTGGATTTTAATTACCCCACGCGAGCGGCGGCCCCCTTCCTAATCGAATCGGAACGTCATTACCCGACCTAATGGCTGCATAACGGCGAGCTTTTAACGGCTGGCTGATACACACTGCCCGGGCGAAACAGTGAATCAAGCTATTTTTGCCACTATTTACTATAGCTATAATGTGTGATACGTTTTGTTTTGTTTGCGGGCGAACGCATTTGTTTGGATGCTGCGTGATATAATTTGTACTTTTATATAATATGGTACAGGAATATGGTTTAATTTAATTGTATAAGTGAAATTTACGTAAATGAGGAAAATGGTGAATTCTTACGCAAAAATTTATAGCCATATAATAAAATTTGTATCTCCAAGAAGTAGGTACCACTTTAGTATAGTTCGGCTAATATATAACTGGTTATAGTTCAGCTATCGCGATTCTAAAAGTGTTTATCAGAGATTTTAAGAATACCAAAAGCAATGTTCATGCATGTGTATGGGCAAATCCATAATACATTTAACTATTGTGAAACTTTTTTTAAAATTATTTATTCCTGCTATTAGCAGGGCCTGCGAAACGCATGAACTAGACTATGGGTGTAAAATCTTCAATGTAACTCACAAAACAAGTTCTGTAATCCATATTAGTGTTCCACGCAGGCCGCGGCCTAGGGGTGTATACAAAACTGTCTAAAAAGGTCGCTGGAACCGGTTTTAGTAGCAACCATAAAAAGTTTTAAAAAAAATTTCACAATAGTTCAATGTATTATATGGATTTGGTCGTATATAGTCACTACTTGTTTTCGGTATCATCGCAAAGCTTTTGAATCTCCATTTATCTCGCACTCTAATCACCCTCTTTTCAAAATTTTTTTTTTCGTAATCACTGTAATCAACGAAAATGTGTGTAATTATAGCACGCTACAGGGTATTACCACTTATTATTTCTTTTAATTCCGTTATTATAACACACTATTTAAAAAAAAATCTTGATTTTAATTAAAAACGTTAGTTTCTTGTTTCTCTATTTCAAAGGAAATGATCATACCCGACTAAGTAACAAAGTATTCCAAAATATGAAAAACAAAAAAAAAATCAGCACACCTCACTCACCCGAAACACGGTTTAACTGAAGATTTTCTTAAAAATCTCATCATAAAAGATATAGGTAGAAGGCCTACGACAATGACACACTTTTGGCCGATTCTCGACATGCATACGAAATCAGGCAGCGTAAAGATCGAAATCTCAGTGTACTCGACCTTTCGCATATATATATACATACAAACATAAATAAATACATATGCTGTGTCACTCTCATATATACACGCGCGCAAATTTCCAAAGTGTTGCGAGAGAAGCGACAGAAGCCCGCATACGGCTACCGGAAATTAGCGAGTTCGCGCGCGGTGTGTTTCCTTAGATATTCTTGGTCGTTATTATTTCTTATTTGCGCAAAAATTATGCCCGTGTGTGCGTATTTTTCTTCGTTTTTTTCGCACTGTCGCCTAATTGACGATGAATTTAATATATTGCTAAGAATAGCTTAATTTTTGTTGGATAATGCCGGTTTAATGCGGTAGAGAGGAAACGTTGATTCTTTCCTATGATAAATGACAATAATACCATTTTTAATATAAATTTTGCTTGGTCTTTTGGTTTTGTTCATACATATTCAAGGCAGGCACTTTGTGACATAAGAATACAATTTTTTGTTTGATGGATAGTCTAACCGACACTTTTATTTAGACCTCTTGAATTCAGAGCAATAAAATACCCCTCAAGAACACAATTCAACGTTCCGAGGTTTTCCAGTTTATACTATCTGAAATATTCTTATGCATGAGAGTCATGGGATGGGCTAAGGTTACACTGGCTTATTTACAAGCAAATTAAAAGACAAAGTTAAAATTCGCGTTATCAAAAGGAATTTACAAAAATAGGCAACTATATTATAAACAATTACTTATATTTTTTCAATTAAATCAAATTTAATCACCTTTTTTTCTGGTGGAAATCGTCCATTTTTCTCCAATTTGTGAAACCACTTTTCGAACATTTCCTAGCCAAAATGTTGAAAAAATCGTTTCACAAATGGTAGCTTAGAGAAATCGTTGAGTTCCAGTGAGATTGATGTCCATTAGAAATTATTGCCTCCAACCCCCCAAAAAAAAAAAAAAAAAAAAATGGAAAAATTTTCTCAACCACCCCCCCCCCCCCCCCCCCACACACACATACTCCATTTTTCGGACTCCACGTCAAACTCTTGGAACCTTTTGCCCACCTTTTCTCTATATCGATCGGTATATATCTCATCTGAAAGTCCCTCCCTCCGTCCCACCCGTTTGCGGATTTTACGAGTTCTCGAGAGGACTCTAAATAAAGCGGCTACGAGTGAACAGCCGCAGCAGCAGCACGCCTTCACCATCGGGCGCTTTCCTCTCACGTGGGGGTCGATTGCTATATACACCGAGCGGGATCACGCGACTCTCTTTGTGCATCTGTTGTATTTTTCGACCCTGGCATGACGACGACGAGGGAAACTATCTCCCCGCGCAATTAGCGCCTATTCATGCGGCCCGACCGCGAGCGCTGCGCTATTTTGATTTAATTCTTTTCTATAGCTAGAGGTATATGTGTGTATGCGAGAGCGAGCGAATATGACGGACGGGTGGGTGTAAAAATAGAAGACGGCGTGGGTGATGTGTTTCGAGGTATTATCGTTCTTTTTTTGGTTTTATAAGTGTGAAATATATGTAGGGTGCTGGACTTGGTTTGTAAATATTGGCGATGTACGTGGATCGAATGTTTTCATATTTTACGTATATAATTAGTAGTCTACAAAAGTAGTTTACAAAAAGTAATTAATAATTTAAAAGTTTACAAGTATGAAAAATACAAAGTTGATATATAAGAACAATCATTCAGACCATATAATAACAATAATCCACAATAATCTATATTATGGTAAAAACATGGAGAAATTATTCTCGACTCATAGCACTCGCTCATTACTACTTCAGATTACATGGCTTTTAGTACATAATATATAGAACACCCACGACGATATGAAGGTACTCAAATGACGATTGTAGTGGCCACTGCGAGCGATCTTATCTTATCTGGATTATATACAATAATAATGTACAAGTACAAACATTTCCTGACGTAAAGAGCGCGCTCGAAAGTTTCTCGATTATACTTAGCCCGCTGCGTCTCGATATCGAGATATGTTTCGTCTATCGCCCCGTATAATAGGGGGCACACAAAATTATGGCGTGATCCACAGTGCGTAAGTTTACTTAAGATTTGTGTGTGCGACAGTTGGAGATAAATTTTTCACGGTTTGATAAAATGATTTTATGGTTTGATTATTTGTCTTGTATATAATATACATAATTGAAATTTTTAGACTACGACTATTCTCACGAAAATCAAGGAGCCAGAAAAACCTTCATCAAGATAATTCATATCATTTAAACAATAATAATATAATTTGATAAGACGAAGAATCGAGGATGAAAGTAGACGAAGGGAAACAAGTCAGGCGCTTTCTATAATCCCATTTCGCGGGAATCGGAGATAATAGTAAAACGCGCTTGAAATTAAATGCTCGTCGACCATCATATAAGTATAACCGTCAGAACGAACACGCGCAGACTTACGACCTTCGAATATTGCCCCGCTGATGATGCGCGCAAACCTGATTCCACTCTCTCAACCTTTGGGATTCCCCGTCGTTATTTCAACTTCCTTTATTAACGCGCGCGCTCGCGTCTTGCAATGATTACTTATTTCACGGCCTGGTTTCCGCGCGCGGAGCTTAAAAATGACAAAATTACCCTACTATAGACACGCGCTGCAGCTGACCCGAGTATATAGATGAAATATCATCTGTTATCCAGTGATCCGTGCACACGACATCAACACACATCACGCTCATAACAAATGCATTATCATTTCCCAAGGTCCGCCGCGATTTTTCTAAACAGTCGCAAACACGCACACTATTATGTCCAACACCCATCGTGTAATATGTATTCGCTCTCTCTCGCGTGTGAAACCGTTTAGCGCGCGATTACGGCAAACTATATACAATATCACACATATATCTCCCACCAATTGACCGCTTGTCTCTAATCCACATACGCGATATGCGTATCTCCTCTTTTAACAAAAAGGCGTAGGATAGGTTCTCCGAAATCATGGGCACACCTCTCTCTCTCCTTTTCTCAACAATATACCACCACACGCATCACGTGAAGAAAAATAAAGTGAAAAGGCTTCCACGCGAGTGCGTAAGCGCACGTATATATGCGGCGGGGCCAAGACACACACGCACACACAGATCGCACAGAATGCGACGACGAGGAAGACGGCGGCGGCGCATTCACGCGCGCGTTCTCAGGATCCAACCAGCCGCTATCCAGTTCGATCCAGTGCGATCCAGCGAAGGCCGTTCGCACTCGTGCTGGCGCGCGCGCGCGCAAGATCGCGAGCGAGAGAGAGAGAAAGAGTTCAGGTGGCTGGGAAAGGCCTACTTTTTGCCCGCGCTAGTTTTACGATCCTGCGCGCGTGCGGGAGAGAGGGGTAGTATATGTTTATACGGCGAAGGTATGCCGATAATATTCAGAGAGCGCACGGGGATTTTAAAAGTCTCGAGAAATATTTGCGAGAGACGTCGAGGAGGCTTTGTCTTTTATTTTTTGTGTGTTGGGATCGGATGAATGGGAGTGCATGTGGAGATGAAAATGTTGAGTTGCTTTGGCGTTATATTAGCTGATATATTTCTCTTGACGAATTATATGTAGGTATGTTTTTCTTATATGACGGACTCTGTTGAATCGCGCTTTACAGCAGCAGTGAGTTTCTGAAAATCTCTCTTACGAAGATCAAGATTAACATTAAAGATTTCAATTGTAAGTTTGGCAATTGTAAGAGTGATGATGTGCTGAAAGAGTTGATGTCCGGCTAAACTCGGTCTTTATCTACTTGCATATACCTTCGTGAAAGGGGGAAACACCGCGTTATCGTTTACAAATCTGTAACGTGACGTTTTTGTTCCCCAGCGGCCTCGCCTTCATCTTTCCAGAATGATAAATTTTCTCGAGATAATAAATTAAAGGGGCAAATTGATTCCTTCGCCGGCGCAAACCCTTCCGAGCGAAAACTGTATATATATATGTATTTCGCGAGATTGACGGAAGCCGAGGGTGGCGGGGGAAAAACGGTGCCGGGGGAAAATTTTTTTTTCATCCAATTTCCGTCATCCTTTTTCAGGTTGTATATATACACGTATCGTAAAACGGTCATAAATCTTCGCATCCCAGAGCGTGTAAAGGTATGACGGTATTTGAGAATATATAAGTACCCGCGCGGCGCGCGCCTGGAGTTCGTTGCACTGCCGCGCGAATGGTTCCATAACTCTTTTTTCTTATACTTGAATAATTGGTAATGAAGAATGTTTTGCCGCATACTCTCGTTCATTATAAAGTGGATACATTTTATAGAATATTGGCCGAATTTTGATATCAGATGAAGGCTTTGAAAAATTAAATAATAAGTTCGAATGGATTTTTTTTTTAGAATTAAACATATTTCATTAAATATATTATGTGCATGCGTTTAGTTTTAAACTAAACTATACACTGAATATTAAAATTTGTTGTTTTATTTATTGAACGTTATGATGAAAATATTTTTAGTTTTCAAGAAATTAATCAATTTTTTCAACTGAAATGATTATAATTTTATTGATGACAATAAATGATGATTTAAAAGGCGTGTAGTTCACCTCACGTGTAGTAAAATTTTACGTACGAGAACACACGTATTGGTACTTGTTATCATGCTTGCTATATATACTAAAATCAAACAGCTTATCAGAACTGAATGGTTCCAATTAAAAATCGTTTTTTTTTTTACAATTTCTACTACTACGTAGATGATTATATTATTTTAAAACGACTATTACTTTTTTTTTATATATTAATAATAAAGAGCAAAAAATAGATAAACTATTTTTATCAAAAACTATCGTATGTTTCTAATAATAAAATGTAACTATAATTTTATTGATTTCTTCATTAATCTGTTTAGTTACCCTTTCAGGGGCAGTAGCATCTCTCCGAATACACTTCGTTTTTCGCAGTTTTTCTTATTATTTTTCAAATGAAGCAATTCGAGTGAACATTCTGGCTTTGGAGACTTCAGGATAGTTATTGAATAAAAATTAATGTATATAAGTTGCTTTTGTAAAAATATTAATTTGGAATAGGTGTAAATAATTGAAGTTGGAAAAATGGATATTTTTTTTATTTAAAAACGTGTCCCTGAAAGGGTTAATTAAACTGGTCCTTCTATTATTATATGTCTAAAACTATTTTGTTGTTTAATTGTGATGTATAACAGACCATTTCAATGTATATCTGTCAACCAGCCGGCTTCTGCTATACTATACTTACTGGCCTTTGGAGCGCTCCTGCGCTTTTTGATTATAACTTTGAAAATAAAATACGATTTCACACAAAGAATGTAAATAAAATATCAATATACTTGAATCAGTAGATATAATTTTAACTTTGTATACGCCTCTGCATGAAGCACGTTTAGAAAAAACTATTAAATATGCATGAAACTATATAGTACATTTTCTACAAAGAAAAAAATTTAGAGCACGCCAGAAGTGACATTTTAAAAACGGGTTTCGGCTATAGGTACTTGCGACCATGTTGTACTTATAAATCAACAAATTTTATCCCTCCTTATAAGACAGAATTCAATATATTTATATTGATAAAAAAAATTACGTCTTACATATATTTTTATATTTTTAAATTTTTATATTGATCTTAAAAAATTACGAATACACCAAAAATGAAATTAGCCTTGAGAATAAGAGCTGAATGCAAAAACTGGTTAACTGTTCACTAAGCGCGTATACCTACCTAATACAGACACGTTTCAGATTAATACTTTTGTAAAGAAGTGAAAATGATTCGAAAAATTTTTAAATAAATTATAAGCCATATTTTTAACATTGTTATATATTTATAATTAAGCTGGCCCATAAAGTAGGGTCGAGAAAACGTCTATGTTATTAAATTATCTATATGAACGAATTGGTTAGTTACTTTATAATTGAATAAGTCTAGTCTTTCAATAATTCGGGTACGGTTAAAAAGCTCAAAAAAAAAAATCACACATTTTTTTATAAATACAAAGTCTGTTTCTGATTTTTTTTTATTAATGTATGGAAATCTACATTATTGTACGATAACCGATATTCATTATTAAATACAAATTATTTACTCATAATTATAGTTAAAACTAATCAGACTTAAAAATTAGCAATACTACATTCTTATCTAGAAATAATTTAGATATCACATTAATTTTCCGATAAGTTAAATCACTAAAGACAATTTTAAGTATTATTATAATAATACAAAATTATCGATTATTGACAATCCTTGAATCATACGCATTATTTATAACAAATAAATAACAAAAGTTAAATAAAAAATTGCATACGGTTATAAAGCTATCGTTTTTACAATCAATATGATTGATAATAAAATAAATAAATTACAGTTTGAATACTAAATTTACAAATTGATTTTAGACTTCCACGATCATTTCATAAATACACTACTTTTTGCTTCAGATTTCAATCTTATTGTGCTTACAACATGTCAAACCAATTTGTTGATTGAAGCCTGGAGAAAAAATTATGAAGAATCTCTCCACTTTTTCTTAGTTTATACTAAAAATACATTTGTGGCACTCAAATTTCTTATAAATACTAAAAAATGTTATACATTGGTTTGTTCTGTTTGGCAGACAGCTGTTTGATTCTGAGATTCTTCGGTTTCTTGTTCTTGATTTTCTTTTTCATCGCTTTTATCACGGCTACCTAATGTTGAAAGTTTTGAAAAATTTGAACATAAACTTAAAGAAGTAACATCATTTATGTTTTGCCGCGTTACTTTTGCAATTCCTCTTCTTATACATTCATCAAGAAGTTTCTCTTCTTCAGCAGTAAGGTCCGAATTTTCATCAAAAAATTCTAAAGAACTATTGCAAGCCATATCACATGATTTTTGAGGATCAGTTTCACCAGATTCGTAAGTATTTCCAGTTTGCAAATTAAATGATGATACATCATTTATGTTTTGTCGAGTTACTTTTGCGATTCCTTTCCGTATATATTCATCTAGAATTTCTTCCTCATCTACAGAAAAATACGAATTTTCTTCAAACCTTTCAGCATTAGTTGCTTTCTCTTTCTCTGGTTCATTTGGATTGTTATCTTGCTCAGTAGCCACATTCGTTTTCAAAGTTTTGATTACACCAGCTTTATTTTTTACTTCTCCACGTTCCTCATCTTCATCATCGTCTATTGTTAAAGAACTCAAACTACTTGCTGCTACAGACTGAAATTTTATAGGAGTAGACTCTTCTTTAAAAACCGCCAAATCGTCTTCAAAAATACTGCGTTTTGATACTTCTTGCTGTAATGAGTAGGATTCAAAAGATTGAATTTTATCTCGAGATTGAACTTTTTTTCTACTTAATTTTCTGTCTTTTTGAGAAGTTCCAGGCATAAGTCGCGCAGGAGAATCTGGGAGTTCACTTGGAGAAACAGCTTCACTAGTTCTACGGCTAAAATCACTCATTGAACTACGATCATCATGAAGTGATTGTTGTTCGTAACCACTGAGAGAACCTAGAGAACTGCATCTAGAAAACATTAAAGGAGTTTGTTGTGAATAACGTTCATCACCTTTGAATGTAACCATTTTTCCATCTCTGTCTTTTTCGCACAGTTCTATTGGTGATTGAGATGGAGTGACATTGATAATTTTTTCTAATCTTTCCTCGTCGCATTTTTCGTCAAAATCATCTAGATCATCTGGTAAGTATATTTCTACATCTGTGTCTTCACACTCTTTATCTTTATTGTCGAATTCCATGTAGCCTTTTAATTGACTTATTTCTCTCGAATTTTCCAATTTTTCTTTAATAATCTCAGTAGTTTGGTCAGAAGTAATTAATCTTTTTGTTTCTCCGAGAGGTACATAAGTTATTCTTATATCATCAAGTTTCAACAAATCAGATGTAGAAGTTGCTGTGGAAAAGTGTAAAGGAGTTTCTAAAGGAGTACCTTCCGTATAATATGTTGTTTCTTGATCACTACTGCCAGCTAAATAGTCAAAGTGGGCTACTTCTTCTATGATTGAATTTTCCTCAGCATAGAGCAGACTGTAATTGATGGGTTCGTCAAATTCTGCTTCTGCAAAATTGTTAAAAGAACATAGTTTTGAAGCAAGACTGACTGGTGTTGATGCCTTTTTGGAAGCATGTCTCACTGCTGTTGTCGTCATCAGACCCTTTTGAATTGCTTATCAGTGTCTCACAGTCTTGATAAAAAACTAAAAATTTAAAGAAAAAAAAAATATTATTTAAAAAAAAAAAACAAAATATATATCCAAACAAACATCTTGTTTACTTTTAATAATTAATTGAATATCGTAATAGTTAAAAGGGTTTATTTAATAAAATTTAAGTAGGTGGAAATATAAATGAAAAATATTTTACCTCTTCAAATCTTCTTGGATCTCTTAGCTCCTGGCATTTACGTTTTATAATAACATTTCTTAATAATACTTTATGACTCTGGTCCTTTGTTTTTTTAAAGCAATTAGATTCCATTGCGTTCTTTAGTAGAACGTTCACTTAAGTTATTAAAATCACATCGAAATAAATAGTTTTTCATAAAAATACTTTTGAAGACTTATCAGTTCCATTGTGGTAACTTTGTGGTAAATACTGAAAGAAAGAACAAAAGATAAGTATTTCTATTTCTTATACAGATGAAGTAAAGTTTAGATAGTATGTTACTGCGTGAATTTAATTACAGTTTTAAATAAACTAAAATAATAAGTGATATGTATTTATTACTCAAATTTTAGTCATTCAAGTCCACCTTACCCCCCATTATTACAAGTACTATAACAAACCAATAAACACTGATAAATTGCTTTTTAGAACAATTAGACATTGTACCTTTATTACACCTTAATTACAGTGCAAATAAATATTTTATTATCGATTATAATACAATTTTACTATATCAATATAAATGCAGAAAAACAGTAATTGTTGTGAATCAAATGCACTTATCAAGCTATCAAATTGTCAAAACTTGTTTGCATAACAACAAGAAATTTTCATAAGAACAACAACCTCGGGCTTCGTGCAAACAAAACCAACCCCGTAAACATAAACATTGCAGCATTAAACAAGCCGAGGTTAACTCCGAATCTCCACTTTGTGTCCTGCGAAAAAACGCGACTTATCCTCGAGAATGAAAAGAAACACACACTTACGGTCTACGCGACTGAAAACCCATCAGAGCCAGGGTAAAAGACGCCGAACTGTGGGCGATCAACTCGCTATTCGGGCAAAAAGCGGAGGGCGCAAACCGGCTGCCCGCATGACGCCATTATCATTTTTATTATCACTGCGCGCATCGTCCCGAACCCGATCGTCCGCACTCCGCCGCGCGAGTCGCTGCATCCTCTGCTGCTGCTCGTGCGTTCGCGCCGTCGCTGACAGATGGCGCGGGACCTCCTGATCACGTGACCAAAACACACTACCACGCGGATCGAGCGGCGTCGCAATTCAAAAATTTCAGACGTTATGGAGTTGGTTGGTTGTTCCTTCTTCCGCGTAGTCTGTCGTTCGTTCGCGCTGTGAATATTTCAGCTGGATTCTGCGGCCGCCTCCTCTGTTTTCGACCAGGACGGGAGGGAAGCGTCGAGGACAGAAGTTTACGAGGTCGTTTTGTAGACAAGCTTTCTTCGCAGCAGTGATAAAAATGGAAAGTGGAGCTATCGTGGTCGCCGCCGCCAATGACGGTTGATTTGAGCCAGAGGGAGGAAACGCGCCCTGACATGTTGGAATGTAGATACACGAGCTAATCAGCGAGTGTATAGGGTATTGACATGTGAGTGTATTTTGTTTTGAGTGTTTACATTTTGTTCTAGTTTTCCCCTTACATGCAATGAGTTTCTATTCTTGTCATTGTATAACAAGGAAACCAGCTGATCGTCAGAATAAGGAGCATTTGTAATTTAGGGGTTGTTTTCCAATTCCAAGTTCAGACTCCGGCGCGAGCGCTCGTCTGTCTCTCTATCTCTTGGTCTGTCTTAGTCCCTATACTTACTAAGTACTCTATCTTGCCGCTCGTGAATAAGTGTGAGGACGGGATCCGCGAGTGGATGGTCCACAACAGACCACAATCCACTCTCGGAATTTTTCTTTAGAGCCTGCGCGGAATTGGGCCTCTCTTCCGAATATTTATTTTGTCTCAAAATTCTATGCATACTTATCAACCACACTTGTCAAATTTGGAGCAAATCTTCCTCTTAATTTTATCTACTTTATCGACTGGTAGCTATTACCCGGTAATGAGTAGACCCAAACCCATCTATTGTACAGAGAAAAACGGGGGTTGGTTTCTGAGACATGGGCGTCGTACTAGCTTGAAATGCGTTCGAATGGACCCTTTTTTGAGATACTAGCTATATATTTGATCTCAATATTGATTAAAAAATTTTGTTAAAAAATGATGCCTTTCATTAACTATAACTCTGCAAATATTTAGATTACGAAAATGAGTGAAAAGATTGATAACAATATCGGAAAATACTTTAGTTTAAGCTCTGATTTATTAAAAAAATATTGATTTCTTAGTAAGTCATAAACAATTCAAAATAACTTAAGAAAGTGATTAAAAATAGGTCCAAAAGAATTGTTAAATCCACAGAAAAATTCTATAATTTTAATTTTTAAATTATTTTAAAATACTATAGGTATAAAAAAATAATATGTAAATGTATTTCTAGAAATATGGCTGCCTTAAATGATAAATTTAAAAAATGGGTAAATTTGATTAAAAAATTTGAATTAGATGACATTATTACAGATTTAAAGGTATGTTATAATTTATCAATGTATCTATGCTAGAAATATATATATTTATATTATATTATATATTTTTTTTTCAGGCTATACAAAATATAAAGCAAAATGTTGAAAGTGACAAATATTTGTTCAAACTTTTATTGCATTTATCGCACTGTGCAGATCAATGCTATAAACAAAAGTTATCAAAAGAAAATGAAATCTTTACCATTACTGTCATTATTTGTGAAAACATCACCAAAGTGACTGATAAGGATAAATTATTTAGTGCGCTGTATTATATTGCTTTTTATCTTCTAAGCAAAGAATTTTTCAAGGAAGCTAAAATCATATCTGCATATTTATGTCCTGGAAAACTTGTCAAAGTTAATGATGCTTGTACACCTGCGCAGTATTCTCAGATGGCATATCTATGGCAGGCAGAAATATTTAAAATATTAGATGGGCTAGCAAAAAATTATAAAACTGAAAAGGAAAATATTAATGTTGAATTCAAGAATTATGTTTGTTTTCATATGCAGTATCTTCACTGGTGTGAAAAAAAAGTTGTTCTTAAGACTGCAGAAAACTATGCAAAAAAATTATCCAATATTCCATTCACTTTTGCAGTTCCACTTTTGTTGGAATTACTTAAACAGTTATCAAATTATACGAAATATTCAGCAAAATGTTCAATTAAAGAAGCTTATAGCACTGCCATACTTATAATGGGCATAACACTCTATACTAGAACAGATGCAATAAACAATGCAGATATTTCAAGTTACTTTAAACAGTGCGATCAATATTTTGTTGACTATATAAAATTTGATAAACTATATCATTATTGTTATAGTATTTTTAAAGACTATAGTGCCAATTTGTTTGAAACTAATTTTATGTCGAAGGAAATAGGTGAATTTCGATTTAGAAGATTTTCTGAACTTTTAAAAAACCTATTACAAAAATATGGGGCAAATAATGACACATTAATACAAACTATTAGTGCAATAAAACTTAGTTTGGCACGTATATTTGGTAATTTAGAAAAATTTGTTTCAAAGCCAATTACAGCAGATACAAAACTTACTTATGATGATATTTTAATTATTGGCAATTTTGTTAAGTATATACATAGTATTTTAAAAAATTCCACATTTTCTGCAGATCATGTATGTTTAAAATGTTCGGAATCTACTAAATGTTCAGTGAAGAAAGATATTTATTATGCAACAACTGTTATTGAAGGATACCTTAAAATTATATCAAAGATGAATCAGGATTCAATCACTCTAAAATTTCTTACACTTGCTAAAGAATTGATAGATGAATTGATTTCTGCATTTCGTGATCTGGATAATTTAGGTTGCAAATATTCTGTGCCTATGTGGGATATTTGTGGCAGAATGATTTTCAATATTGGGTTAATTACTGAAGTTAAATACCCATCAGAATTTGTAAAAATGTATAAAATTTTATGCACACAAATCATCCGCTGCGATGGTTTAGATAGTAAAGTTAGTAGTTTTGGATTAGAAAGTCCAGTTGCCACAATATTGCATCGTCTTTATATTACTCATTTTCATCAAGGTAAGTTAACATACTTATTAATTTATGAATTTTTAAATGTTTAACTAATAATCTATATTAATTATTTTTTTAAATGATTTCTTTCTAATTTTTTAAATTACTGTTTATCAGAAAAATACAGAAAAGCTATGACTTATATAGCTTACAGTGCTCTTCTTAGTAATCAAGAAAGTAGAAAGAAGAAAGCATATGATATGTGGGCCAATATTAAGACTAAAGTTGTCGATTCCAATGAAATTCCAGAACTTACACTATTAGAATGTTTAAAAAAGGATACTGAAGTGGTAAAGGAACTTGGCATCAATGTGGATCTCAACAAATTTGATCTAAATGACATGTGTGTAAGGGAACTGAAATCTTTATTTTTAGTAAAAGTCAATATTCTGGTCTCTATGAAAAAGATTTTAACTGAACTAGGTAAACAATAATTTATTGTTATTTTATATTTTTATTAGACATAATTATTTATTAAAGCATTTATATTTTCAACTCAGTATGCGAAATTCTACTTCTCATTCACTATAAAAGTAGAATTGCACACTAAGTTAAAAAAATCGTATACGATACGCGTGCGAGTTGGCGATTCATGCATTCGTGCGTGAATCACCTACTTCGCGCAATTGTGTCGTAATGTACTATTTTCATATATTCTGAACTGCTATTTGAAATTTTCAATAATTCATATAGTTTAATTATAACTATTATATTGTATAGTTGGATTTTAATTGTAATAGTAAATTTAATAGTATATTACGCACCTAGGGAGGAAAAAACTTGGACAGTTCACAGCTCGTGTAAATTGACACCCGAGCCGAAGGCGAACAAATATTTTTCACCATACCCAGGCCAAAAATACCACATTCGCGTTTCGGAGCCGGGAGCGAAAGTGGTACTTTCGGCCAGGGTATGGTGAAAAATCGTATACTCAACATGGGGATAAAGAGGGCCACTTACACGTGCTCTGGACTGGCCAACTCTTTACCTCCCTTGTTGTGTAATATACTATTTATAAATCAATTTTTTCCTACATTAATAAGAATTATAGTTTAAATAAATATTGCTTACAATTAATAAATAAATATATTGTCATAGCCATGATATTAAATTATTTTTAGAATCTGCAAATAGCGTATCACATTATGCGCAGGGTGTGTTACTGATGTGCTTCCATGCTCTACAATTCAGTAAAAGGGAAGTTATTTCTGATTACATTTCTAAAGCCATTGATAAATTGACGAATCATAAATCAAAATCCACGGGAGATCAGTTGTTATTAGGGAATTTGCAGTTCTTTAGAATTTTAGAAATTTTATATACAAAAAGTCAAACTATTAAGAAACAAATGGATGATGCTAATTTTACAATCAAATCATTTAAAATATTAAGTGGTAAATTAGATGCTCAAATAGAAGAAAAAGATGATTTGCCAACATTTGGAGGAATTAATATTGAAGTGGACAATAAATATAACAATTGGTTTCGAAAAATATTAACTTTGTGGGAAAATGTTTTAGAAAATAGTAATGTAGTTCATAGCTGGGAACCCACATTCACATTAGAGTCTATAATTTTATGTGGAGAATATTGTCGATTGTATAAATTTAGTATCATAGAAGAAAGATGTTGGAAGCTAGCTTATAAATTAGCTATAGCTTTAGGAGATGTTACAGCTTGTCTATATGGTAAATTATTTTTCGTTATATAATTTAATCGAAAATATAAAAATTTTAAATCAATTTGAAATGTAAATTAATTGAATAATCTGTAACTTGTTTAGTAACTAGTCGAGGTATATCTCTAAGGTATATTAATGAAACATGGATAAAAAATGCTAACCAATATGCAGAGGAAATGAAAAATTCTAGTAAAACTGTTGAAACAGATATTGTTTGTATGTTCTGGTTAAGTCTGGCAGATTTTTACTGTGATTGTAAAAAGGTATTATTTATTTTTATTCTTAAATAAAAGTATCCTTTGTCAAATTATTTTATTTTCTTTTTTACTATTTTAGATTAAAGAAGCTAAAGTGTTATTAGAAAAAGTAAAAGTAATGAAAAATTGTGAAATATTGTCTAATAGTAAAATATATATTTATTATATGGATATATTATTTCGCAATTATTATCAAATTCATGAACATACTAGTCAGGAAAATTACTGTGAATTATTAGTTAACATTCATTATTTAATGATCCATTTGGAAGATATGATGAATCAAGGTGAGTAATATATCAGATATAAATTAGCAACTTTAAACATTTTTGTATAATTCTTTCAGAGTATTGCAAATTTTGGAATATCAGATTTCGGCTTTTTGCTCTCGAAAGATTGTTTGAAATGATAAGCGATACCGTTATTCCAATGAATAGTCTCCTTTCACACTACGAAATATCTTTACATTTATCGGGCACTCTATCTTGTGCACAGGCGATGGGACTAACATTAAGAATAGCTCAACAATTGAAGTACTTTTGCTACATCGATCTCTTGCGCACGCACGTAGATGACTGTGAGGCAAGACTGCAGGATCTTGAACACATTTTATGTCTCGAACAATTTGAAACGTCAATGAATGCTAATAAAACTAAACAAAACCCAATTTTGGAGGTAAATAAAATTTAGATGTATATTTTATCGTAGATATTATCAATATATTTCTATTAACGTTTACTGTACACAACTCAAAATAATTCAATATGTTACGCACGGGGTGAACTTCATCCCAGCGCTAAAATTGTCACTTTACATTGGCACTTCTTAATATAGCTATCTACTTCAGAAAAAATTGAAAATGTTTATAGAATCTTCTGAAATAAGGAAGTATACCTATGCACCCCACCAGGAGGCTTATTCTGTTACTTTTAGCGCACAATATATTGGATTTAACGCTCAATTTCACATGGTTTTGTATATCTATGTATACAAAAATAGCGCGCGATAAGTCTTACTGAATAAGGCCCCTGGTACAGACGTACAGTAAAGGTTAAAATATTTAGCGATTTAAATGCCTGAAAATTTATAATTTCAAGTCAACTAAAACACTGTTCACATTGAATGTAAAAATAAAGCACACAATATGCATGTAGGTTGCAAGACTTCAGGCGATGCGTGATGCTGCAGCTGTTGTTGATTCGTCGAGAGATCGCGGCTCGCCCGAACTCAAAAGGAAAATCTTTACTTCGCCCAACTTCCTCGATCACTCTGATTACTGCCAATGCTTTTACTGTACAAATATTGACTATCAGCAGATGGCCTTTGCCGTTACCCACCTGCGGGCACAACTTTACAGTTTACTCAAGTTTACTGGTGAGTCCCTGCAGTATTTTAACGGAGCCTGCCAGATAAAATTAAAGTTAGAGAGTAAAGATTCCGATTCTGCCCGACAATATAAGAACTACCAATGGAAGAGAAATCATAATTATGTAGTCGACGTCATGTTACTTATGTTGGACTTCAGCATGTTCTTAATTAAGTTTATACCGAGTCATAAAGAATATGCTTTAGAATTGATTGAAGAAGTTCGCGATATGGAAGCGGAAAATAACTTGTGCGTGCATTTGACTTGTATCTTTGCCAATGAACTTTACTTTCAAGAATTTATTTACAACGATTTCCAAAAAAAGCTGTGTAAGTATAAAAATATTAATAAAAATCTCAAATTTTATTTTAAATACTTCTATCGTTTAAATTATCAATATATTTTTATTTACTTACTTTTGACGATAGATCTTTCCCGAACAATCGCGTTTTATCGATATTCAAATAATGTAGATAACAAAAAGTAATTATTCCTTCTTTATGCGCAATTTCCAGCCATTTCCGTGTCACCGGACATACCGCAAACGATAACGAACCAGCCAGTAAGCGGCTGCTTAACACCAAAGCAGCAGCAGATCGAGAAACGCCCACGCGGCAGGCCTCGCCGGCGTAAGTCACCGCAGCCTGTCGCCATCCCCGTGATTTCAATCACGGACGACAACGTGAATGGGAACTCGTCGATAGAGATTATCGACGTTATACCACCACCGTCCGAGGAGCAGCCCCCGAAGAGAACAAGTGCGCGAAACGTGCGGCGCAAAATCCTTGTGGACGAGCCGGAGCTAAATGGTATGAAGATCGGAAGACCATTGGAGCCGGTACATACCACGAGGAAGAGGAGTGCGAGGTTGTCGGGCAAGTCGAACGGCTCATGAGTCAGTTAGCCGAGTCACGCACACACAAATGTGGGCGGGATTGTTGCATTGTGATATATACGTCTGATTGAACATTTTTCATCAAATTTCGGGCGGGCATATTGGTGTTTTTAGCTTTTTTTTCTTTAGTTCATGGAACGTTTTCAATCATCATAAGAAATGAGACTGGCCAATTTTCTAAATAATTGTTTATATGTAGTGTGTCTGATAATGGTTGATAGAATATTATAGACACACAAAAGTTAAAAAATGAATTATAATTATATATTAGCTTATAAATTTAATGTAAGATATTTTTGTATAAATTGTCCACCATCAAAGATTTGTTATAATTATTTTTTGTTAATTTAAGGGTTTTTTAATACAATATTTTATCATTTAGACAGAAACGTTTAATTTTATACATTAAGTTTGATTAATTAGTTAGAACACTTAGAAACGGTAAACAATATTTGAGCGAAATGTATGGTTTCTGAAATTGAAGATAACATTTTTGTAGATAAACATAATACTACATATTATGATTGTAAAATAAACTTTCCAAATAAACAGCAATAATATACAATACGTTTCAATCGTTTTCCAAAATATTAATTGTACAATTCAAAGTACAAAGTAATGCCTGTATGTACAAAATAATTCTTTCACTCTTAAACACTTATTCGTAAAAAATATCACAGCACATCTTTTTACAAGTTTTGATTTTCCAATTATTAATCATCTGAATCTAGAAAAATTATTTAACAATATTTAAATTAATTAAATCTATCTCAAATTACTTTTATTTTGATTGTGCAAGCTCTATTAAAGCTTGCGCTGCAATCCACCTCCTCTTGTCCTCCTGTACCGATTTGACGCCTTTACCTTTTCCGGCAAACGTCGATGAGAGTTCCATTTTATTTTTATTGACTTTCCGACTTCTGTGATACTGCTTCAGTGTACCCTAATACAGAAGGTTTTGCAAGTGATTTAGAAAAATTCCGATTAAGTTAAATTTATATTTCAAAAAAATTACTACCAAATCCATCATACATTTGACCCGGTGAAATGAAACCGTAGCTGTTTCTCCTTCGTCGCGTCATCCGAGCCCCGTAACACCTGTGCGGCGCTCCTGGACGGCTGATACTCCAGACAGAGATTGCGCAACCAGCTGCTCTTCAGGTCGATGTCATCGCCGTCAACGATGATCACCTCGTCGCCGCTGTCAGCGGATCCGTTCGGTGCCGCATTCTCCTTCTCCTCTTTCGGCTCGGGATTTTTCGCCGGCTGCTCGGCGTTTTTGGATCGCGAGGATTCGCTGATGCTAGCCGCGTAGGTGTGATCCAGGCGATGGTGGTTGCCGTATGTGTAGCGCACTTTTGCCTTAGCGGGTCGCGAGCGCGAGAAAGTCCGATGGTGATGGTGTCGGTTACTCGGTTGGGTCGAAGCGCCCTTATTATTGTCTGTGATTACAATTTAATTTTGTTGCGATTTTTAATATTGGATAATGTTGTATAATCAAGATATATTTTATTTTTAAAGGATTTTTGTCCAAGATACATTAAATTAATCTTTTAACTCGTGTAAGATTTTTTTTTTAATAAAATGCTTGAAAAATATTTAAACTTTTAAATCTCACACGAAATTAGTTATATCATGCTTTAAGAAAAATGTATATTTACTTAACTAACTATAATGAATAAGTCAAAGAAGCTATAACAGTTAGCGAAAATACGTGATTTCAAGCGCATAATATGGAGTTTATTTTAAAAGCAATATGTGAGTTTTTACAATTATTTTATATGTAAAAATTAAATAATAAAAATAAATGTATCAATAAATTTTAATTGTTAATAAGGTTAAGATATTTACAAACCATTATTTAATCGTGTATCCAGTAAATTTTTCTCTTTAAAAGGTTTACATTTATCGCAGGCACAGTCGTTGCACGCAGATGCAATCTGCATCGTTAAAATAATAACGAACAGAATTTAAACTTTCATGTGAATAAGGACATACTTATATGGAGAAGGAGAATTCAAAACCTCGTGAAGAATGGAATCCTAGCTGATGGACTAACGTCTTTAGGTTTGATTTTGATCGTCATTAGTTTGTTTATTAAATTTTCGAATGTGTAACAATAATTTTTATGAACTATATATATAATATATATAGCAATTGGATTCAAAGACCAATTCGAATTCAAATTCGATTTAAATTCAAACTAAATTTAAATAAAATTCTTTTTACTATATGTGGATTAAATATTTTTAAATATAAATATACAGTTAAATAACATCCATGTTTTATCTTATATATTTTAGTTATTTGAATAAACTTTGTCTTCAATAATAACAAGTTTATTATATAAAACGAATTCGCAAAATCACTGGATTAAAATTTATTGAATTTATACAAATTTGTAGAAAGAACCAATTTTTTTACTTATAAAATATGTTATCAACATTTTTTTCAATTAATTTCTATGTAAAAATCGTCAAAATGTATCTAAAATAATTCGATCCATGAGTTTACTACGGTAATGCCGATAATAATCATCTTAAGATTGATGACATAACTGCTGCCCTCTTCCGTAAAAAAAATTTTTAATAACGAAAAAAATTAGGAATAACGAATGAAGAATCAACATAATACAAGAACAAGACCATTATTTATTCTTTGCTCAAATTTAATTCAATTAAATAAAGATAATTGTTATATAAGCAACAGTTCTAGTGATACTGTTGCTTCCTCCTAGAGGAAGCTTTGTTATAGTAAAAAAAAAAGTTTTTGAGAAAATGTGTTAGGAATGTTGTTAGAAAATGTACGTAGGGATGTGTCTGTGTGTGTTTTTTTGTTGAATTGGCAGCGGTTTTTGCAATTCTTTTTGAGGCAGGGTGTATTACATGTTTGTTTGTATTGGCTCTGGGGGTCACCCAGGACACCCTTTGGGACCCGAGTTGCCACTATATGGGGACTTTCCCGACTTTGTTAGGCTTAGGTATAGGTATATAAGATTTGTGCTAAGCGAGTATATCTTGACTTCTATATAGTGATAGACTGTATGAATGCTGATTAGTATACTCGGCGCATCTAGCTCATCAGCTATTATCATAAGCAGAATCTACTACAGAATCAGGAAGAATTAATACTTATATATAGTTTCGAATATATCGCTGCCGTAGAATTCGGGAGACACCTTTTTAAAAGTGCTCCCGAAAAATTAATCGACGGGGACTCGAACCCATGTTGCGCGGACAGCAACGTTTGTTTCCAAAGTTTGGACTTTTGGAGAGTCGGAGGCTCGGAGGCAAGCGCCAAGTTATCTTCTCTTCTTCTTCTCTTGTTTTAGCGTGGCGCTGCTTGACTATACGGTTGCGTACGGACAGCGCCTTACCAACTGAGCCAAACGCCGCTCGGGGTATTAAATAGTATGTGTTTATGACAGATATTAGAAAATAGTGTACGAGGTATTACAATAAAAAAATTGGAATTGGATTTCAATTTATTGTATAAACTACAAGAATGTTATATCTACATTTTCAAAATATTTTTCATCAAAGATTGCACAATTCTTTTTAGGTGCTCCTAATTTTGTCTAATAAGTCAACATAAAATGGAAGAATATACAAAGGTATCGATAGTTAAGAAAGACACAAATTGTATTATTTTCAATATTGAACAATCTGCCATAAGAGACAGTACAAGTATTGAATATAGGTCACCCGTCTTTTCATTTAAAGATCAACCCAAAGCGGAATGTTACCTAAGTTTTGTGTCTGTGTTAACAAAAGAAAAAGTACCTTCACAAAAGGTAGCTGGTATGACTTTACATTTTATAAACAATAAAGGAAGTCAAGAAGAAACATGTACCTATCAAGTAGTGAGCAGTATTTTGAATAGGCCAGAATTTGGAGTTTATGCATTCCAGAGTCATAGGTTTGGTATTAATGAATTGAAGTACTGGAAATTTTTCAGTATTAATGAGCTGTTAAAAGCTGTAAATAAAAGTGGTACAGTACAGCTTTGTTTTGATGTTACTCGGTTTGTGGGTGGTGATTTGACTACAATTGAATCTACATTTATACCTTATGATGATGAAAAAATGTTAAAATTGTACTTTTTTGCTCAAAATGATGAGTACACCGATGTTACACTTAAAGTTGATGATGTGGAAATCAAAGCACACAAGAATGTCTTAGCTGCTCGTAGTGCTGTATTTGATGCAATGTTTAAAAGTAAAATGCAAGAGGAACAAACAGGTGTTGTAAAAGTTGAACATTTTAAACCTCAAGTGATAAAAGATATGTTGTATTACATTTATACTAACAATGTAGAAAATTTGCCAATCATGTCCCCTGATCTCTTTGAAGTTGCTCACTTTTATAATTTATTAGATCTTGAAACTTTGTGTAAAAATCATATGTTGGGCAATATAACAGTTGCAAATGTAACCATTTTATCAGAATTAGCTGATAAGTATAGCTTAAAGGATTTACAATCAAATATAAATAAATATATAAAGAATAATGAAGCACAAGTTGTGAAGAATCCTGACTACGTTAGTTATTTATTAGCTCAGTTAAGCGTTAAAAATGTTGCCAAATGTCTTACTTTAGCAGATAAATATAAACTGAAGGATTTTAAACATACGTTAAAGGAATTTGTCAGAGACAATATAAAAGAAGTAATAAAAGACTCCAAATATAGATATTTATATACCACTAATATGAATTTAATATTAGAAATAGATGAGTTCATGGCAAGCCATTATGAAAAGTGAATGTGTGATAAGAAACAAAACTATCAATATCATGACAAAAATTTATATTTTTTTAATGTTTTTAATAAAATATTACTCATATTTTGTTCAAATACAGTTTTATACAATATTTTTTACAACTCCCAACCACATATATTTATTGTAAAAAATTGGTAATAGAAAAAACACATAAATATAAATTTACACTAGATATAAGTCATATACATAATTTACACTGTACAAGAAAGTCTTTACCAATATGATATGAGTCAATGGTAACTAAGGTATATACTTATATCCCATATCTGATGTAAGAAAATCACGCACAACTTTTTGAATCATATCCATTATTGCCTTGTTACTCTGAATTGTAGCAGCCAATTGCACAAGTGTCATAATGTTTTCAGCTGTTAATATATTTCGGATAGCATCTGCCAACTTTTCTCTCTGCTCTGCACTAGCTTCAGTTGCTAAAATTTCAGGAACTGATTTGAATTTTCCACTTGCATGGTAACTTGCCATTACAGTTCCCAACAGTCCACCTATGTATATAGTTAATGAAATGTATTGTTTAGTTATCTAATTATTAAATTTTGTTTTTATAATTACATACTACTATTGCTAAAATAATTCAAAATTTATATTTATCAACCAACTTATTGGAAATAAAATTTTGTTTACAAAAATTCTTAGTTCTTACCAAGAGCTATTCCTGGAGGTCCGCCAATTAAGCCTCCTGCAATTGTAGTAAAACAAGTGACTAATCCACATTGAGCAGTGACACTCACAGCAATTTTCATTTCTCTTATTGCTCCAAGATCCATAATTGCATTAAGCAAATCTGGAGTTGCTATAGACATTTTGATGACTTGATTTTCTTTGTTTACTGTATATAATGTCTAAAAAATATTAAAATTACTTTATAATAAATGAAAAAATCACAATAAAATTGCTTAATCCTCATCAATGATTAGCAATTTATTTATTACCTGTCCTCGCTAAAGTACTTGTTGATTACTTTTGTTTTATGAGAATTCGTTTTTCATGTTTTCACAGCAGAAAGAGTTCGTTTCTTTTCTGACTTGTCACATCACATACCTAACCTTAAATTACTTCTTCGTTCTGCGCAGTAGTGATACTAATGACAGTAATGACGATATGACAAAAGAGTTTTAGAGATATAGATATATTCAAATTACATGGAACTTTAGACTATCTAAAATTAATTGGTTATTAATTTGTATTTTAGTATTATGCTCTACAATTCAAAGATAATTCAAGAAATCAGGGCGACGTTGACAACAGTCAATGACGTGGTTTTCAAATAATGGCGCCATCTGTGACAATTGATGAAATTAGTCAATGATTAATAAAAATATCATATGACTCATTCATGAATATTAAGATTAAAATATAAGTAATTTTCACCATACCTTGGCCGAAAGTACCACTTTCGCTCCCGGCTCCGAAACGCGAATGTGGTATTTTCGGCCGAGTATGGTGAAAAATCGTATACTCAATATGGGGATAAAGAGGGCCACCCCAGAGCCACCCTGGCCTTCGGCTCGAGCGGCAATGTACACGTGCTCTGGACTGGCCAACTCTTTATCTCCCTTGTTGTGTAATATACTATTAATGATACTAAATAAAAGTAATATTTTATCTCTGTTTTAAAAAAAATTACTAATGAAAAACTTGAATTCCTTAATTATTATCAGATTTATGTTAATTTAAACATTTTTTATTTTCTAAAACATTAGCTATAGATTATTAAGACATAAAAAAAAAAATGAGGATTAATGGAATTTTTTAGGGAAAATAGTTCAAAATGAATCTTATGAATAAAAGTATTTATTGTATTAAATACATTAATCTGCCTTCTTTGTAACTCTCGTTTTCTTTGCTGGTAGGGGCTTCTGGGAACGCAAAACAGCACTTGCTCTACGGAGTGCTACCTGTAAATAAAAATTTTTTATTTAAAATAGTTTTTCAAAAAATCCTTGTATGACATATAACAATATTCACTAAAGATATATTATATAAGCTGAATATTAAACAACCAAAAATGAAATTCTTATTTTAATTTTGTGGATAAAAAAAATGCATTTTGCTACAATATTTAAGATTAATCTAAATTAAGGAAACTTAATATCAATAATCTGTTATCAGTAAAATTGCTTTTAATTGTATAGAACATTGACTTCTTTCTTGAATAAATCACTAAATTAGATTTTATTACATACGAAAAATTCTAAAATAATAAAAATTACTAGTATACTTTTTAAAAGTATAATGTCTTATTTTGTAATTTCATTTTAGTTATAAATTTATCTAATATAATTAATATACTTATATTTGAATGCAATTAATACAATATGTGTCATTTAGTTTACTTTTCTTAATTTAACGATAGATAATAGAATATATTCAATTATAGAAATTGTATATTCTTTGAATTTTGTTGTGTATTTTAATTTTAATGAGTAAAAACTGAATCAATAACAACTACCTTTTTCAAAGAACTTTTTGTGGGATAGCAATTAGTTATTGATTTTACTATTATCAAAATATATTACCTTTGTAAGGTCAACACGATACTTGTTCTTCTTAAGAAGAGTCTTCAATTTGTACAATGATCTGCGTGCTCCAGCCTTCATCGTTCGCCTGACGGTGGCTTTAGCAGGCTTGGTCACAGACTTAGCTTTCTTGTATACAACAGTAAAACCCTTCTTGTCTGGGGTATCAACGACACCAACACTTTTACGGTGAACCAGACCTGAGTACCGGTAGCTGCTAAGATTTGTCAAATTATTTGGCTCCTAAAATGCAATAAAATACTGTTAAAATCGTATAGTTATATTTTTTGTTTTGTCTTATGCACTGATAAGATCATTCAACAATTAGCAAGTAGTATAATTGTTATTAACAATGACAATGTATATTTTTCTAAAATACACAAATCATTCAAAATTTGTATTAGTAGCAATTAAGTTAAACTATTAAACTTACGGTCGAGAAAGGCTTGCTGATATTGCGTTTCTTTAGGAGAAAAGCATTGTTGTTGCGGATGATCATCCAGTTCAAATGGGACGACATCTTGTCGGATCTGCAATAAAAACATAATACAATTATTGAAACTTCCTTTTGGAGAATAAATAACTTATAAATATTGATAAACGGACGAAAGGTTAAGCAATGAGTACAGATTATTTTACACTACTTAATTAAACAGATTTTTGGCATGAGAAACGCGTGGTACCAGTTGGAACACATAACCTTAATACTGTTACGAAAAGACGCCACGTGCTCTGTTATAACTATAATTATTTAGCGACGTGGACCTTTTGAGAAACAATAAGGCATTAGAACAATGTTCTAAAATTCTAATTTTTATATTCATCGCATCAATTTAGGGCTTAAAATTAATAAAAATTAAATAAAATTACCTGCTTCTACTGATTCACGTAAAAGCCGATGCGGAAAGAGGAAGAGCGAGGGAAGCGGTTGCTTCCAAAAATCGACGTTCGACGATAGCGCCATTTTTCTCGGGGATGATCCGCGATGATTGCCTGCTGCGGCTGCTGGCCTGTTGCCAACATCACGGATGTCGCAAAAGTTGAAAACACGCATGTGCGCTGTACGTGGTGGATTGTCAACACAAAACGCATGTTTGTGATAATTTGTTGTAATTAATAAAAAACATGGCCAAGAAAACTTGGAAGAGGAAAAGGAGGGAGGCCGAGAAGGAAGCTGCTGTGCAGGAAGAGAAAAAAGAAGAGTTACCCCCTGCTCAAAGATCTTCCGATGAACCGGTTCCAAAAAAGGTTAGTTAATTTTAACCTCCCGGTTTTTAGTCATACTTATTATTTTATTATTATTTTATAATTTGTGAGTGTAAATACTATTCTAAGAGATTTCATGTATTTTTTAGATAAATTTTTTTTATTTATAAGTATATCAACTAGTATTATACTTATTTAATTAAAATTAATTTATTGCTTAAACTCAAATACTTACAAACAGAAATTTTTCCTTTCTTGAAGTTCAGATATTTAATTATTCTTATTTTGTTATTCATAGTTTGGCTTTTTATCAATAGTTTATCATAAGTCATTATTAATAAATCATACAATTTACAGATAAAATGGGTAAACAGACAAAGAGTTTTAGTATTTGCATCGAGGGGAATCAACCACAGAGATCGTCATCTTATGGAAGATTTAAAAACGCTTATGCCTCATCACAGATCTGAATCCAAAATGGAACGAGCGAAAAATCTTCAAGTTGTCAACGAGATCTGTGAAATGAAAAATTGTAACAAAGCTGTTCTGTTTGAAGGCCGCAGGAAAAAAGACCTTTATATGTGGTTTTCCAATGTCCCACAGGGACCTTGTGTTAAATTCCATGTAGAAAACAGTAAGCTGGACTAATTTTCTTTTCATTTGTATTTAACTAAATATTTTTACTTATAAAAAGATTTTATTTGCAGTTTATACAATGGGAGAATTAAAATTGACTGGAAACTGTTTAAGAGGTTCCAGACCACTCCTTTCATTTGATGAGAATTTTAACACAGCACCACAATATTCAGTTTTGAAAGAATTACTAACACAAATATTTGGCGTTCCCAATCATCATCCAAAAAGTCAGCCATTCTTTGATCATGTATATACTTTTAGTATTTTAGAAAATAGGATATGGTTTAGAAATTATCAAATTATTACTGAAGAAGGAGAACTTGCAGAAATAGGACCAAGATTTGTTCTCAATCCAGTTAAAGTATTTGCTGGAAGCTTTGGCGGAGAAACTCTTTGGGATAATCCAAATTATATTTCTCCTGCTAAGGTAAATATAAATATTATTTACAATAATTTTCATCGAAATCAGTGTTTATAGGTTGCTTTTAAGAATAAGTTAATGAAATATATTTTATAAAATTTTTTTTTATAGTACCGACAGTCAATTTCCAAAATGAAAGGTGGAAAATATATGAATAGAATAGAACAAAAACTATCTGCTCAAATAAATAAACCAGAAGAATCATATGATCTTAATCCTATGGACGAAATTTTTAAAGGCGAATTATCAGAAAAAGCAGAAGAATTCGAAAAGAAAGAAAATCAAGATGTTTCAAATTTATCTTCAACTACAGAGAAAATTACAAAACCTAAGAAAAAGAAATCAGACAAAAAAATTAAACAAAAAATAAAAGGAAAAAAAGTTGAAAAATCAGGCACAATAAAAGTAACGAAACCAACAAAGAATAAGTTGGGCCTTAAAATTAAGAAAAAATCTATTGTAAATAAAAAAATTAAAAATTAGGTAAATATATTTTTATTGAATAAATTTATTGTTTTGATTTCACAATACACATTGTTTTTCAATAAAATATAGATCATACATTATTTTATAACTTTGGAAAATATAATTAATATTTGCATTTCAATTTTATAATTTTAAACATTTAGATAGCTCCAAAGACGTACACGATTTTTTAAAGGCATTTGATCATTCAAATAAAATATTTTTAAATAATAGCTGTAAATTTTCAAGCACAACTATTTTAGGCACTTATTTCTTGAAACATGAGTGATTGTAAAGTACAGTTCAATATTTCCTTTTTAAATATTACTTTTATTAGTGTGAACATTTTTGAAAGCTGCACAATGCCAATGTAATTTAATAAAATATTTGAAATTACTAATATGGCAGTGTGCGTTAATATATATCTTTTATTAGTAAATTTCAACTGTAAGAATATACTAGAATTATTTTAAGCAACAAACAAAATTAATCTTTAAAAACTTAATCTAGTGAAATAATGCTGTAACTAACTTTTATAAATGGCTGCAAATATATATGTACATTAAAACAATTTTTTGTTTTTGTTTTGTATTCATGTGTTATAGATATTTCCATATTAAATCATAAAATTATCCTAAACAAAGTAAAAAATTTTATATTTCAAGGCATTTTTGTTGTAAAGCACTGAAAAAGAATTGTATAAAATGTACTGAAATCCCTAAATAATTTTTACAAAAAATATTATGTAAAATATGTGTATATAATTTTAGATTTTACGATACTTTCATGACATGTATAAAATACAATTAGCGCAACATTTACATACATAAAATAATCTATTTCATTTTTGTTCACATTTTAAAAGAGGAAAATATTTTTCAATAAATGCATAGTAAAAAAGCTTTAATTGGTCGCAATTACATTATTTTGTACCATTTAATTATACCCAGAATTATACCCACAAAAAATTGATTATTAATACTACATTAGTGAATTAATACATTTAAAATTTTTGCATTTGTAGGCAATTGAATATTTTAGTTATGCATATAGGTACGATATTTTCTGGGTAACGAGCCTCATTTCATTTTTATGCTTTCGTTGCCAATGTCATTGATACAAGTATTATCATTTATGATTTAATGATTCATAACACTGAAAACAGTGTAAATAGCAGAGTATAAAAATTATATTGTATATCATTAATTAGCGAGTACAGAAAAAAATCTCTTAGTAAGTAATCATCATTCAGTGCATGTGAAAAATTGATTAGTACTTTCACAATATTTACGCAAATATAATATTATTGTCAAAAAATATTTTTGTCACTGAATAATTCACGCATTACACATATTAATATACAAATTAAATATCGGTACAACAAAAAAATTCTCTAAAAATAAAAAAATGAAAATTTAAGTATTTTTCAATGCAAGTGTACATAACTTTCTTAATTAATTTGTTCTATTTGTTCTTTCCAGCATATAAGTATAATCTTTGACTTGCACAAAAAAACGGTAAACGTTATTTTTAAGCACCCAGGTCTTGGATAATACTATGAATCTGTGCGTGTATAAATCTTTGATTTAGGTAATAAAAAAAAATCAGATTTTTCTTTTCGAGCAGGAAAAATTTGCTTATACCTTTCGATACGCTTATGATAAGGTTTTACATTTAATGGAAGAAAAAAAGGGGCTATATTTATCAATTATTATGGAAATGGAAAACATGTTGCTGTGAGCGTTCGGACAATGTATATGAAATGAAACCGACTGATCTCATAATTTATAAGACTTGTTTATCAATACACACTTTTCCTTTAATTATATCGTCTTAAAAAAAAAAACTATATATCTTGCGCACGAGTCTAAATATTAAAAATCTTTCGATTAAAATAAGGTTTAAAAGTCTTCTCGTATTAAAATTTCTTTAACAAAACTAACGTATTAAAAAAAATAAATAAAAAAGCTGTTTTCACACAAAAAAGTGAGCCAGTCTTGCGCGTTAAATCACATAGCGCGTAGAAAGAAAAAGTGTCTATTTCAAGATTTTGTGATTTCTTGACAATACTGTCGAAGCCTGAATAATTTAACTGTTCATGGGGTCAAGTTCATGTTGACCATTAGTGGTTGTGCTATTAGTAAGCTGGGCCAACGCGGACTGACGCCACTTGCCGTTTTCGCCGTTGAGGTTCTTGTCCTCGCACACGCATAAAAAAAGCGTGTCAATTACAGTCTGAAAAAAGAAAAAGTCGTTTTTAATAATATTCTAATGCAATATGCAATACTACAACTACAAAATATCATAGAGAATCTTACTTCATAGAGTGAAATCACACAATGAGCTATGAAAAATGCAAAAATGGAAACAACAAATATTGGAACTGCATAAAAATGCAGTCTAGGGTCCTGTCTCATAAACAATAAACCAATGCTAGCAGTTGCTGCAGTTACAAAACATTTTCCCAAAAAGAGAACAAAGTCACCAACTCCATTTATCACAGCTACTTGGACTGCATTGCTGACAATAGTAGTAAATGCCTATAAGAGTCAGATATAAATAAAAAATATTAGTTTTAGTGTTATGATTATCAGAACCATACCAAAAAATATAATTTTTAGCTTTAAAAGAACTTACTATTCGAGCAGCATTGCAAAAGTGGGTTCCTTCAATGGCAATAACAGTATAAGCATTATGATTCATGAACCGAATAAACTTCTCTAAACAGTAGAAGCAACAGATACAACATTTCAAACCACACTGAGCACAAGGTGAATTTTCTCTAGTCCTTTCAAACCTGTAACACATTTTTTTTTTTTTATGAAATTAATATAAGATATTGCAAAATGTGAAATAATAAAACTTACTTTTCATGTAAATAAGTCAAAATTAATCGCGGTATTTTGAATACTGATATCAGTAAAGAACCGCAAGCTACTGAACCGAGATGATAAGAAATCAATGTACCCATAGATGAACAAACTGGAGATGCACTAGCATTTTTACCCCTACAAAGACGAGTTTTAATCATTTTTGTGTTTAATATATTTTCTCAATATAATTGTGGATAAAAAATACATACCGGAAGTACCAGTGAGCAACAGCTCCAGAGATGACCATAGTTTGACAGGCAGTAATGAATTCAGAAATCCAAATCAAACCAATGATATAAACCCACCACATGTATTTGACCCATGTAGAATCAGTATATTCCACAAGAGTAAATGCTTTAAATTATAAAAAAATATTTATTATTTTACATATTTCTTATAAATTAAAATAGATTTCACAAATGATAGAAATTCTTTACAAAAGACAATCGACAATCAATAAAAACTTACTTTTATAGTCATTGAGAGGAATATCTAGTGGCTTTTGTTGATCATCCAGTGGTTTACTACTGAGAGATGCATTTAAATTTAATGTATCTATGGAATTTAATGATTTTGTTCCTGGGTAATCTATAAAATATATTTGAAAAGTTATAATATTCCAAAAAATTTGTATACAAACTTAGGCATGTAGACTTACTTGCAGTAGCAAGGCAGAGGATAACTATAATCCAAAATGAAAAAAATACAAGTAATGAAAAGAATGTTAATAATGGCTGGAAGAAAAGTCCTGGTAATTCTGCTAAACATTTTGCACTTTCTTTAAATAAAGCTGCCATGAAACTAATTCGTTTTCTTACACAGCAAACGAAAAAAGTTAAAAATACCTAAAAATTTTTAATTACTTATAGTATTATTGTGTTTAATAAAATGAAATTTTTCTATAAATTGATAGAAAACTTACAGTAGCTATAGATGCAATAATAGCTAAAGTTAGAAAAGCTTGTTCATTGCGTACAGATTCATTCAGAAGTTCATTAGCAGGTGTATTGTCTAATTTTATTTTTATATCAATATATGTCCACCATAATAAACCAGTTCCAGCTAAAATAATAAAAAATAAGTTTATAAAGAACATTTAATTTAAAATATTAAGTATATCTGTATGTGTGCGTGCATGCGTGCGCACACGTGCGTGTGTGTTAGCTTTTAATTAACGAAATTGGTAAACCTTATAACTTATTGACTTACCAAAAGAAGCAACTGAAACTAAAATTATGACGATCCAAGTTACAATACTTGCTAACAAATGAAAAATAGCAATCATAAACAGTGATAAAACTGAAAAAGAATATGTAATTATGTTAATATTCTGATTTTTTTTTTTACAATTTAAAATAATGCAATACATACCAAAAGATAAAAATGATAAAGCTAAGATTTCCCTCCATGTTTTATACAAATCACCTAAAATTTGTTCAATTGTATCCCAAGAGTTTATTAAACCATACAAGTTAGATGCTAAATGTTTTGTTACATCAGAAATTCCTTTAGGAATGCACCGATTGAGTATGGGTTTACTGTCATACACTGGGAATGCTGGACATGTCCCAGTAGTAGTCTTATTATTTCCCACATCTTTGCAAGCACTGAAACCACTTCCAGGTTTGTCATGGCACAATTGTGAACCAGTTTCTTCATAAAATTTGCAAACACCAAGCATGTCCTTTAATTCACGATCTGGACATTTCTTGACACATATTTTCAAAGATTGTTTAATTTTAGTAACATCCAAGAAAAATAAGTACCTAAAATTGAAAGTTTTTATTTTTAGGAATATAAAGATAAGTATGTTTTTAATACTTTTAAATATATTTATCATTTATTTAATATAAATAAATGATGAATTTTATTAAAATTGGATATTTTTTAAAAAGTACCAAAATAAAATTGACTAAAAACTATTCTGAATTCTAAATTTAAATAATATTATTGTTTTATGATACAGTAAGCAAAATAAAACATTATAAAAGGTGAAAATTTTAATTGATTGATTAAATATTTTCTAAACTTACGGTTTTTCGCTGGTGTCTTGCCCAGAAAGTTCCATACTTCCAAACTTTGGATTGTTTTTAAGACCACAGGTATTGCCAAAGCTGTCATATCCATTTATAAGCCTTATTGGATTTCCATATACAAATGCAAATGCTGCTATCAGAATCTGAAAGAACAAAAAATTTAATTAATTTTTTATTTGTGGAGTTTTATATTTTAATTTGCTAATTGAGTTAAAATTAAGGGTTGGAATGAAACAAATTTATGCTATAAATTATAAATATTTAAAAAAGTAATCCTCATAAAATTCTGTGAAAAAATTAAATTAAATCTGAATGTATGTAACTCTTTTAAAAATTTAATATAATCTTTTATCAGTATTTTGATACATTTTTTACAAATTAATAATTCAATAATTAGTTTGATTTTAACTATAATTTTTTTTTTCATATTTGACGATAATTATGCAGTATAAATTATGATATACTATATAGTAATAAAAAAAATCAATGAAACATGAGTAATGATTAGTAGGTATCATACCACATACTGCCCTACTTTTTTTTTACTGTTTTATTATTAATATTCTGAAAAATCAATATTTAACATTAGAAATGATATAATACTTATGTTAACAAATTAATAATAAAAGTAATATTATATTTGAAATTCTATATGTATAAATATACAATAGTATTAAAATAAGTTTAAAAAAATAATATTAATAATGTATAATTAAAAAAATTTGTTACTTTAATGTAATTTTTAAATATTCCTTGGTAGTAAAAAAAAAAATGGAAAAGATCAAAATGTATAATAGCATGACAATTCAAGATTGCTTAACACATTAGCTCTAGTAGTGCGTTAAGTTAATTGGATACTTGACTAGATATCCTAGATAAGCTTATAAATTGAAGCAAATTTCTTCTCTAATTAATGAGAAATGTCTGATTTTGTAAAAATGTTCTTAATAAAAAAAAACATACAACAGTGTTTGGTTAAAAAAGAATGAGTCATATGCAAATATAGGTATCTATAAGCACAATGAAATTTTCTACAGTTGCAAAATCAATACCTAAATACAATCAATGAAACTCAATTGTGTGTAAATGTATATATGTGGTAGTTAGAAGTAAATTAGAATATAGATGAATTGAAAGTATCATTGTTCACACTATATGGGTGCTAATTACTTATCACTTAATCACTTAATATAAACCTTTTGTTAAAAAGTTTTATATTTATCTTTTCAGTTATAAGTAACTAATAAATACATCTAATATGATCATAAATAAAAATTATTTTCTAAATTTAAATAAATATTATTAAAGTTATATATATTCTATAAAAATCTAAATTTAAATAAAATTAATTTTATTTTTATTTTTTTTAGATAATTAGAAAAGGTAGACTTAGATATAAAAATTTTTTACACCTTCATTAAAAAAAGACTTAAAAACCCCAAAAAGTGGAATTCATGTATTTAACAAGAAAGTGCTATTTTTAAAACATGAAACTATTTTGTAATTCACCAAGTTTCACATCATAACGCCAACTTCATATGTAATGGAAAACAATAACAAACGCTAGGTCTATAATTATTTGTTTATATTTGACCTCTACAGGTACAACAACTGTCACGTATACATGACTTTGTAAACAAAACAAAAATGATAACAAACGATGATACATCTAAGCTTTGTAAATTATCGAGGCAATTCGACTCCGAACTGTAACGAGACTCTAAGAGACGACTCATTACATAAAATCTTACGAAACGATGCACCGCGTATCTATATACAAGTTACGGCCAGCCGCGAACGGTTCATTATATAGGTACCACATCCACTGTACTACGCGAGTCCTGCATTCGTAAACAAAAGAGCAGAGCCATGCGAGCACCATCGCGCGTGAAGATCTTTACTCCAAAAAAAAAGTCATCTCCCCGACCGCGTCAGTTCTCTGAGCCACGCTCACTACAATAATATATTACAATCCTAACGAGCCGCGCGAAACTGTTTCAAACTCTCTATCCTAATCGAGTTGGCGGACCTATTATACGCGTGAACCAAAGCCCGCGGCGTAAACATCGCAGACAAGGGACGCGGGCGCATGCGAGGGCCAGGTTACGCGGCGTCGGCGAGTGTAGCCATACCATCAGGAACCAAAAGGCGATGAAGAGACATAGCCAGAAGACGTCTGTGCAGCCGCGCACGCGTGGCTGCGTCTCCTGCCGCTGCTGCTCCTCCTCTTCGTCCTCGCCGAAGCAGCAGGACATCTTCAAGGATTGGTATATATATGGAACACTAGTGTTTTGTTGGTAACGTCTCTACCGACGCGCGGGCACTTGTCGACTCGCCTCGCGCTTACTCGGCGTGTGTTGTCGCGGACTCGGCGCGAAGAGAGGAATGGAAGGGGCGGGGTTCGAGGAGGCGGGACCCCGGGGTGCGAATATGACGCTCACTTTGTACTTATGCCAACAGAGAGACGATTGAGATTTATGTTCATTTGAGCTACATTTCAATGTTATTCTAAGCCGGTGTGACGGCTTTGAAAAAAACGCAAAATTAACGGGAGAAATTCATGTTTTTTTTTAGAGACGAGGTGCCGGGGGATCATCGCTACGGTCTTGAACAACGAGCCGACGCATATCATATACCTAAGTAAGTATATAATACAATCAGGGAAGTCTACACTATACCTATACCTATGCCGTATGCGAGAAGCACATGCGATGTGCATTATCTCAGCCAATCGCAGCTTCAATAGAGCAGAAGGAAAGAGTGTCTACCGTTCGAGTCAAGCTCCGATTGGCTGCAGTTACGTGTATTACAGACGCTTCTTCACACGAACGGTTCCCATGACGACGCGCGCGGGCCTTTGGCCTCTACGTATGTGGGTGCGCCATCGCAGAGTCGGCGGCGGCACACGCGAAATTATAATTTTCCGCGCATCCCATCATGCGAGATATCTCGCGGAGATACATGCTGAGCGCGCAATTGGCTTTGTGTTTTCAGTTCACGTGCGTTGTTGCGGTGAACGAGCTCAGGGTGAATCAACGGATGATTTCACGGAGCGATTTTTTTTCCTTTTCATAACGATGCTCTCATTTGCGAACGAGCGGCGACCGGGTGACGTCACGATAATAAGATCGTGACGCCTGGGGATCGACGTGTATACCGGTTTTTTTTTTTTTTTTAACAATGAGAATATGTTGAATGAAACATAGCCGCTCATCGGCCGAGGAAGCGAACAGCCGCAAGTGTACCGAGAGTTTTGGACGAAATCGATGCGGGATCCTGGATTTTACGAGCCTCGTTCCGGCTCTGTTCCCATTGGTCCCTTCCGTCGAAATTCGTACGCGCCCCCGGCGAATGCGCGACGACGGCAGCACAGGCTTGAAATGAAAGAGAGTCGCGGAGTCGGACGGCCGGAGTGCGAGACGGGAGCAGCAGCAACTTCTCCGATATAATAAGTATTTTTTCTCCGTGCTCCGGATAAGACCGTTTCGGAGCAACACTCTGCCTTCGATTGGGCTGTCGTGACCGGAGAGTTTCGCTTGGCTAGCTGTTTTAAGCGTTAGTGTCAAGTATTTTTTTTTCATACTGTGTATCGTTCTTTTTCTTTAGGTGTTGGTCGTTTAGGTTTGTTTACCGACAGGAGAGAGAGAGAGTTTTAAAAATGGAGCTCACTACTCGTCGTGACATAACCTATCCTGGGTTGGCTTTCGTGGTCGATGTAAATTAAGGTTTTCGTGCATATGTTGTGAAGATTACGAGTAGTGTTGTAGCTTTGCAAACCCTTTGACCGGTTTAGTTTGAAATTAAGTTATTTTTGAGGTAAACCTAATATATCTATAATTAGGGAGTCGTCAATGTTTACGTTTTTCAAGTACTTATCTGCTTTTAATTTTTCAATTTATTATGGTCTAGCCAACGGTTTCGCTGTATTTAATAATTAAGAAAGCTAAGAAACTGTTTGTCTATTATTTCTAAAGATCTTTTTGTGTTAATTAGCAAATGGAGATGGAAGATGAAAATAGCAAAAGAAATAGGGGCAGAACCCGAGGCCGTACAAGAGGTAGAGGTCGTGGAAGAACAAGAGGCCGTACTAAAAAAGCAGTAAAGGTAATTAGCATGATTTAATGATTACTTTTAAATTAGAGAATTGGGTTCATTAAAGTGAATGTTGCGTTCCTGTTAAGGTAATTGAGAGTGATGAGGAAGATGCTCCTCAAGAAGATGATAATGCAATGGACACCAGTGCTGCTGCAGAATCGCAAGAGGAGGTGCCACAACCACCAGTACAAACACATGTAGTGCATCAAATTCAACCACCTCCGCAACTCCAACCTGTCCCTCAAGTGCATCAACATATAGTGGAACCACAGTTTGACTTAGAAGCAGACATTTCACAGTTGGAAGCTCCAACATTTACAACAATTAATAGAGGGCCTCCAGAACCAATGCTTAGGTTACGGTGGGATCATCGTGTTAACTTGATTGGCGAAAAAGTTTTAAATCCAATGATACATTGCTGTGATAAGTGTTTAAAGCCAATACTAATATATGGACGAATGGTGAGATTATTACTGATTGTAGTGGTGAAGAACGTGTTAACTTATACTTAATTTCTTTTGTTATTCATCATTGCAGATACCCTGTAAACATGTTTTTTGTTTAGCATGTGCTAAAAGAGAAGATAAAGTATGTCCTAGATGTATGGAAAAAGTTTCTAGAGTTGAACAGACTGGTCTTGGTACTGTATTTATGTGCACACATGGTGGAACTAGATATGGTAATGCTGGTTGTCGCAGAACGTATCTTAGCCAAAGAGATTTACAGGTAAAAGAAAATTTTTTTATTCATTAAATAGATCAAGAGATGCAAGTATAATACCATATTTGATTATGAAGCTTACTCGTATGCTGGTGTGTATAATTTGGCATATAATAGGAGTCTCATTGCTTTATATACACACTTTGTAACAGAACCATTGAAATTGTATAGCTTACTTATAGATAATACTGTTCAAAGCTATTGTTTACCGAATAAACCGTTGTTTATTAGTAATAGAATAATTATTTTTATCGTTAATATTAAATAAAAGGCCTAAAATACATCACGGAAACCTTATCATTCACATTTATCCAACAGGCCCACATAAACCACAGACACGTGGCTGCACCGCCACCTCAGCAAGTGCAGAGCATGCAGCTGGACGGTCCACCAGCATACACGCAGCACCAGAAAAACGTAGACATGCTGATCGACGCCGCTCAGCTGATGTCCAAGGGTGTATCGAACAATCGCATGAAGGCGATGGCCTCGGCTCACATGGTACCGCCAGTTGTCATGGGCAACGATCCACGAGTGAGTCAGGTCGTCGGCCAGCAGCCCTCGTCGCTCGATCATCGGCAGGCATCGCAGCATCGGCATTACTCGCAAAACTCGCTGCCGCCGCAACAGCAGCAGCAGGCTAGCAATGCGCAGATGCGCTCGAATCTCATAACCGTGCCCATCCAGGACACGAGCGCGATGTCAGCACACGAGCTGCAACAGCAGCAGCAGGCGCAACAAGGCCATCATTACTATCATCCAGCTGATAATCACGTCAATGCGAACATGACAGCCAGGTGGATAATTAATCATTTTAAGGCTGTTTGATGCGGTGCTTCACTTTTGTACACTACATATTCTCTATCTATAGTTTTCTATTGTAGAATAGAAGAGATTTATATATTTCTAAATTTTGTTGAATTTTGATATTGTACATGAGATTTATGTATACGTATTCTATAATGGTTTACAAAAAGATAAATGAAAAAAAAAAAAAAAAAAATTAGTAAAAAACTAAGTTTTGAATTACCACTATTATGACAATTCTGGCTCTAAGTATATTAGTTTTGAGTAAAAGCTGTTTTTAAATAGCATACGCGCATACTCGTTATTAATTATTGATTCATTCATTGACTTTGACCTAAAAATACGTACTCAATCATTACATTACAGTGTTAGAGGTCCTACACTGTGATATGCATAATTTATTATATATAACATAATACGATAAGCAATAATAATACTTATCTTACAGTGAAACTTATTTGGGTCATGAATTTATTTCATTGTTACTATTATTTGGAATTATTATCGTTCAATAACTAGGTCCATATATACGATTTCAAATAATTATTATTAAGATAATGTCTACATTCCGTAATTATTCGTCATAAAAAAGAAAGAAAAGGACTAGTACTTCTTTGTACTTCTAAACGAGAAATGAGAAAATCAAAAATACATCGTTTCGTTACATATGAAATTAAAATACGATTTAGAAAGTCGTTATTATTAAATAGTAATAAAAATAAGAAAAAAGGTTGACTTAGAGTCTAATCTAACTTAGAGTCTAATCTAACTTTTGTATAAATAGTCAAATTTATGAATGTTCAGTTATTTTGCTGAGGAAAGTGTTTTCGTTTGTGTGTGAACATTTTTATTTGAAATGTAAGATGTTCTATGGCTAGCAATTGTAGTATTCTATTATAGCAAATATCACAAGCAATCGTCGTAAGTTCTATTCATAATGTTAAATTTTACAGGCGCTATTTACTAAATTTTTCAGTGCCTATAGTAACAAAATTATCTTCTAAATAATGCACAATGTCACATAAAAAAATAAGTTCCAAAGTTTGAAACAAATTCGTGATCCAAATCCAAGCAAGTGATGCTCGTTCAATACGCTGCGTCGGCGAACGTTACCCATCTCTTCGCCGACCGTACTAACTACCATACACAATTATAAACCCCAGCCGAGCCTGAACGAGTGGTGTTATAAATTAATCCACAGTGACTTTTACAGACACGTGGTCCTGTCGGGCCAGCCACCGCCGCCTCCGCCGCAGGTGAACTACGGCAGCTACGGGGTGAACGTGGGTCCGCCTCCTCCACCGCCACCCACGCAGACGCAACAGTACTACAGTCCTCAGCATGCGCATCCAGCGCAGCTGGCCTACGTGCAGCAAGGTCCGCCTCAGCAGCCGTCGCCATACGGCGTCGCGACAGCGCCGAGGTCCGCCTACGTCCAGGAGGCGCAATACGCGCCTCAGCAGCAACAGCCGCCCCCGCCCCCGCCGCCCCAGCAGCAGCAGTGGAGCCAGCATCAGCAGCAGTTTTACAGATGAGAGGCCCATCGTCGCGGACATTAGACGACGACGATGTGCTTTCTCTCTTTCGGATGAATAGAAAGTGTAAAATCATGACGGACCCGCGTGCGCGTGTTGATGGTATTATAGCTGAATCGTATACGCGTTTGAACGGTGTTTTGCAGTTTCGAGTTTTTGTTTTTGTGTAAGTAGAAAAAAATGGGCAAATCTGTTGGCGACGTCTGCGCCATAAGTACTAAAAGTTTGCGCAGTGCGCCTCAAGAGGCGTTTGACGACGTGTTAAAGGTTTTCCTCCTTAAATGCAAATGAATATACACGACTATATGAATTTAAAACTATCTGAGTAGATTTGACTTTGGACAAGGGTATTTTTGACGAAGTCGAAGTGAGTGAATCTTGATTGATTGTAAATAACTATTGGGTTTTTTTATACTTGTCCCGTTGCTTATTTTATAAAGATGGTATTGATTTTTTCGAAAATTCATTTTTTTTACAATTGTTTACGAAAGACGTATTTTTTTACGACAGTACTTGTACGTACTTGTTCCTAGAAAGTATGATTTTTGACAAATATGCTAGATATTGTAGACTTTGGAATTTTCCAATCGTAAATAATTTTAACGAATTCACAAAATTATTAGCGAAAATTGTGACAAATTTATTACATCGCTATAAATATGTATTACATTTTTGTAATTAATGATACCATTTTTTTAAAACATTTATTTAAATAACTTCATGCATTTACATGAGATTGATTTTTTTTATAAGTAAAAAAATTGCTATTGAAAATACTGTCTTAAATTTTCTACTGTTGTAGAAGAAACTACACGATAACTTGGAATTTCTTGAAATTGTAAAACAATTTGTTCAAATGTCAGACATATTTTATTCCCGACTCCACTATATAATGACCACTTGATTGACCCCAAAAGCGGGACAAAAGTAGCATTTTATTCCCTCAAAACAGGGAATATAGTATAGGATCTTCAGTTCTATTTTCTGACTTTTTTTCTTGTTCAATTTCTTGCAAACCTTCTAGTACAATTTCATCTTCATTTCCCTGTAAATTTTCTGGTTCAATTTTTTGTACATTTTCTTGTATAATTTCTTGTACATTTTCTTGTATATTTTTTTTGTACACTTCTTGTACATTTCTTGTTTCTATGTTAAAAGAAATTTTACTTCCTGTTTTGCGGAAAATAAAGTAATTGGTCACCGCCAGCACCACGACATATTTAAACATTTATCTCATGTCCCACTTTTCCAAGTCAACCAAGTGGTCATAGTTGAGTCGGGAATAAAGTTATATATGCAATACGGGAGTAAAGTCAATAAATTAAAGTCTTTACTCCCTTGTTGCATATAATGTACTATTTCGTGTAATTTGAGTGTATCGATAAATTAACGATTTTACTTTGATGCTTGACTTATTTTATTCATTAATACTTTGTTTGAAGTTTACTTGATTAATTAATATCATTGTAACATATATTACATTCAACTAACTAAAGTGTAAACCATATATATAGTTTTTGTTATGTTTTTTTGATTGATTTTTATGAAACCTGATGCATTATTTTAATTCGAATTTCATGCACATTTTTCAAAAATTAAATATTTTATTTGTAAGTTCATTCAAAATATATTTTATATTAAATAAAAGAATGATAAACACATATCTATTAAAATAAAACAAAAAATAAAAATCAAAACATTGAATACTTGTTGATTGTAGGCAACTAGCATGTTATAATTATAGTAATTATTCAAGTAAATTAAAAAAATTATAGATATCTAAACAGGCTATGACAGCCTTTAAAAATTGTATAATTAATTTATGTACCATGTGTATGAATATACTCTTAGAAGTGAGAGAACAAGAACAAAAACACTGTGTCGCTGAAAAAGGGTTTTATGGCGGACAAAGTGACGTTGTTGACATATTTTATATTTTTCATCAAAGGTGGCCAAGCCTGCTTTGTGCTTGTACAGCAATAAATAGGATTTTTTAATCTGTATTATTCTATTTCATTTATAACCTACTCACATTCCGAAAAGTTATACTACTCTATTGAGTACGTTACGAGTAATCTTTTATATTTTGACATGATTTTCCTAAAAATTCAATTCTTTTTAAGGTGTTTCAGAGAATGACCACAATTTGAACGGTATTCAAATTAGTCGTATAAGTTAAATTTTATTTTGTATAAATTAGGAACTTGCATTAATTGACAGTATCTTACGTAATCCTTGAAAAAGTACCTTGAAAAAGTATTAAAAAAGGGTTATTGAGAAACATTATTTTGCTAATGTGGTTTTTTTTCATCTACCTCTTTTGGTAAAGAGGAGATTACTGAACATTTAAATAGTACATTGTGCAACAACTGGAGAAAATGAGCTATTTCTAGCGAGGGTGAGGTATTAACACCTCACCCGAGTTTGAAATAGCTTTTCGTTCCGTGTTACACACCGTATTTTTTTTAACGAAGGCATGACAGGGGCTTTTTTACGTGTGTGAGTCGGTGACAGGATTGGGCATTTCGAGTCATACACAACGCATAATTAGGTTTGAAATGAATATTTCTACCCCCTTTAGGGGGTTCATTTTTCACGAATTTTTAGTGAGAAATGGATATTTCTCACTAGTTTTTCGTTTCTCACCTGTTTTAGAAATATCCATTTCTCACCACTTTTACAAAATACGCTCGAAACGCGAAATTTTCTCTCCCACTTACACATGTGAAAAAGGCCCTATTTCATGCCTGAGTTGAGAAAAGGCATTTTTTTTACTCCGATTTACAGTCAAGTGTAGATCTATAATACATATATATATATATATACAGTCATGGATAAAAAATAAAAATTATAATTTTTGGCAAGAACAACAATTTTTATTCTAAGTATTATACATAAATTTTTCTTACTAAAATTATGAAAACTGGAATAATCTTCATTTTGAAAATACCTCTTAAAACTATTTATAGATATCAAATGTATGTACTTTGTAATAGTTAAATCATCATGATGTAGTGTTGTTTTTTTTTATAAATTTGATTGACGGAATCAAACAATCGATGTATTTAGATTCAGATACTGCAAGATGATTGCATTATCATAAAATTACGTTACTTTTTCTAATTAAAAAATAAAGTTATCGTACGTAAATGTTCACAGGCATATGCTCATATATATATATTTTTTTTACTTATACATATTCAACATTTTTTATAGTTTGTAATATACATATAATAACAATAAAGCAATATTTCAAGTCTATACATTTTCATATTCTATCGAACTTGTGTTAATATTACTTAAATATTGCATCTTACGCAGTTATTTCAATTAATAACTACGTTTTCGGATGCTAGAAAATTTTGAAAGTACTAATAGCTTAACAGCAAAAGCTTCACAGCCATTTTCTAGCAATATTTTCATCTTTCTATTTTAATTACAATTAATTGTCAAATTTTAGAAAAAAGTAATGATATTAAGAAATATCATTGTTAATTAGTATTATGAAACTATTTTTTGATATTGTTATAAAGTTATAAATAAAAATAAAACATTAAAAAAAATTATTTGGTTCTAAATAATCAAGGTAGTCCTTTTGTGCGTTTCACGACTACATCAGTAATAAAATGTATATTTGGAGTATTGAAAAACGAATTGGAAAAATAAGAAGAAAACTCACTTCGTCATGCAAGTCAATATGATTCCTCTTTACCTATAGCTATTTAAAACTCTTTACTAGAGTCGCCAGGACTACCTTAAAACCTTATATCGAGTTAAATTCAAAAATTATAAATGCGTAAAAAATTAAAAAAGATTATCAACATTCATTCTATCTACGTTACATCTCTGGTGTTTGCTTATTCATTGCATTAATCAAGAGCTTTGATCCAAATTTCTAAATTTATCACAATTTCGTCATACAAAATAAAACCTTTTTTCTCCTTTTTTCTCGCTATATTGTCCAATATTTTATAAAAATACACAGGTGCGCTGCGATTGCTACCTCAAATTAAAAAAAAAACTTAAAAACCAACCCCCAAAAAATTAAATTCTAAAAACCATCAAAATTGATAAACAAAAAATCACATACGAGACTAGCATAAGTATACCACATCAAATCTCTTATCCTCTTTCAGCATCCCCGGTAGAAAATTAACCAGCTCCGCTGCCTAAACTTTTATAAATTAATAAGCTATCACGTTTTAACGGTAATCCAGTTATAAACGGGCAAATTTTGTTTAGCTTTGAAAGGCAATATTTATTGGTTATAAATTAAGTAATTTTTCTAGTTAAGAATCGATTAATTTTTGAAGTTATTGATTTTTCTTGAGAAATTAATTTTTCAAGTTGTAATGGCAAATTTAATATTTTTATAAAAAATATGGATAGTGACAAGAAACGATCTCCACGATACCGGGGAAGAAAAAAATTAGACGAGAACACACGTTCATCTTTGTATCCTTTAGGCTTTTCCGTCTGATTTCACTAAAAAAAAAATAGTTATTCAAAATTTAATACTTAGATACCTTAGATACCTTAGATACTTGGTTTTCATAAAAACAAATACGATCTAGACGATGCACACTACACACGTTGTATACGATACGTACATATACGTGCCTGCGTATACATGTGTGCGACATCTGACTTAAATAAATCAACCAGTTGTAATGCTAAAAGGGTCAAATTATTATCGGGGTTTCTAGCTAACTTTGAGCTGAAAATCTAGCTAATTAATAGGTAGAATATGCTTAATATTTCTACCAGGGATTACCACCGACCAATTAAACCACTACCGCAACAACATATCGCAAAATTCAGATCAAAACTCTCAATGGTATATATTACAACTTCTCGCCACGCACGAGCGCGTTAGAGAAACAGCCTGCGTATGCCACCGAGGTCGGGTAGGGCGTAAAATGTGCGCCTGAATGTGCCCTGCCTGTCGGAGGCGCAACGCTGCGAGCTAAGGGAACGCTTCGCGCTGGCGGCGCGATGATGATTGTGATGGTGATGGTGATGGTGACGTCGCGAGTCCGCCGAGGCGGGCCTGCGCGGCCGCTGGATCGAGGGGCTAGTGTCCTGTTGATGGGTGGCGGTGGTCGTGGCGGCAGCGGCGACGAAGCAGTTGGACAGCGGCGCCGCGCGGTCCAGATAGCAGTCGCCCACGAAGAGAATCGTGCGGCCGATTAGGGTGAATGCCTCGTTCACCCGGCAAAGGTCCTGTGGTGGAAAACGATTTTTAAGAATAAAAGAATGTCTAATCTTGATTAACTTATGCAAAATATTTGAAAACATTTTTTTTATTGAAATTTATCAAGAAAAGCTATATTTTTGCATTCGAATGTACTGACTTGAAGAGTTGTAGGCGTTGAAATTTTCCATTCACGAGGACGCTGTTGACTCGTGAAAGAGATACGTCAGTAGTCATTAGGCATATCTTGACAAGTTCGAGCCTCACTGCTGCGCTCATCTGCCATTGCCTCGATGATATCTAACAAGAGCTCGCGTGTTAAATTTTTTAGCCTTGGCAAGCGAACGACCTGGACATGTAATTATAAATAAGAATATACATAATACAGTGTACTTTAGTATGAATATTTACTTTTGGTTTTTAGAAGTATTAAAAAAATACCTTTTCAATATGGTGTACGATTAAATTTAAAGCATATTTCTTGATATCAACCGCCTGCATTCGGTCAGCCGCTTCCAAGATTTGTATAACGTTTTCGAAGGTAACGTTCATCTCGAGATTCTGTTTGCAGAACGCTTGCAGGCGGTTGTTTGTAAAGCCATAGAAAACTGGGACTGTAAATAGGTAGAGAGAATCCTCGGGGGGCATAGAGACGTCAGCGTAATATATGTATCGTAATAGCGAACCAAAGGATTCTGATGATGGAATTAATTCGCCAATTTGTATCTAAAAAGCAATTCATCATTTCAATTTTAATTCTAAGAAATGTTTCACGATGTTATAATCCATTGAATAAGAATCTTTCTTACGTTTACGGAATTGCTTTCGGGCATGAATGATCTAAACAAGCCTTCAAAGTAACTGCAGCGGGCAGCCAATACGGCTTTGTGCGATAAATATGGAACTCCATCAAGTAGTAAAGTAATATCACAAAATTCGTTTCCAACGCCCTTTAAAAATGCTTCCATATCCTGCTCGAGTGTCGTTCCTATAATAAATATATGATAGCAACTATTATTCACTACTCAATAAAATAGTTTTTAATGATATCCGCGAGAACATACCTATTTCGTTTCCTAAATTATACGGCTTTAGAATATTTTTCGGCTGTGGCAACTGTTTTCTTCTAATTACTTCAACCATCAGAGGCTGATCTAGTGTCTCGAACTCCTGGCTCATGACTATTTGATTATAATTGCTTTCCTTCACGACGAAATTCAAGCATAGGTCCTTTATGAAATACAATTTTAGGTGGGCAGCGTTATGTAGTGCCTCTAAAACATTGGCGTGATTTATCGTGGCGTCGAGATAGTGAACACAAAGCTGCTCTAAGCGTTTCATGTTGAATTGCACCGCCAAACGATACACGTCCATCATTCGCAAAACTATCTTGTTGCTCAACGGATCGTCAATTTTTTTCGTTGGATCGATACGATCTGTGTAAATGTAATTTAGTACCATGTCGAAAGCTTCTGGTACAGCATCTTGAAGTTTGACCTGTTAATGTAAATTTATTTGTAAATATCTTTCTTCTTTGTAAATCGAAATTTCAATAAAAATATAATATGTACCTCGAGCATCGGCAAATCTTTTGTCGGTATTTCAGAGGTTCTATGAACCTCCTCTAGGTGTTCCTTCCTCCTCTCCTTAGCGTGTCTAATTCGTTGCCTGAGAAACTTGGAGCGCGCGGCGACCATGGCGATATGAGCCGGAATTTTCGTTTCATCCTCGCTGACGATGAACTCGACGTCGCAAAATTGACGAGAGTTTAGTAGGCGGCCAAAATCATCGTGCAGCGTGCACTTGGGATACGAGGAGAATTGGAAACGATAAGTTTCTCCGGATCTCACGTTATTGTCGACGGTACCACCAAAGATAAACATCGCATCACAGATTACTGCAGCTGCGTGAAACAGACGTCCCGATGGTATCTATAAAATAAATAAAATAATTTGTAAGAAATAATGTATGATTAAATACCTATACTAAAATATTTGATGCTTCAATATAAAGGCTCACCTCACTGTCAGGAGATGGATTAACAATATGCCAAGTCTGAGTATCAAGATCGTAACAGTGTAGGTCATTAGGTAAAGTAGAGTCAGCTGTTCCTCCAAAAACATACAGATGCCTGTCAAAGCTGACCATAGTGTGGCCGTATCGACGCGCAGGCGGGGGTGGTGCCCCTCGCAATATATGTTCAGTAGAGATTCGCGTCCACCTATTACATACAATTTAAAATAAGGCACGTGGTTTTATGACGAAAAAGTTTTATGAATTAACAAATTTACCGTCTATCTCGGAAATGAAATTGAAAGAGACTGTTTGTAATCTTGGCCCCACTTTGTCCACTAAATACAAACATTGACTCTCTAGCTACAGCTACTGGAAAGTTACAACATGTAGGTGGGCAATCTCCAGATTGTACAACTTCTTCCCAAACTTTAGGTTCATTGGACTAGAAAAAAAAATTTTATGTAATTACTCGAGACAAATTTTTAGTCTATTGTAAAATTATATAAATTGGAATATATTTTACTAGTAAAGATATAGTCCACATGTCATTGAGTCGAGCATTTCCATCATATCCTGCAAAGATCCACAACTTATTATCATAAACTGCAGCCCCATGAGCAGATCTGGCAACTGGAGTCCTGGAAAATATTATTAGTTAATTAATTTTCGTCTTTTAAACATAGTAAAAATTCTGCATTTAAAAATAGATTTATTATTTCAATTATAGATTTTTCACTATACTTAAATAGCTAGAAAAACAATTTTATTTAATAAAGATTTAAAATTTAAATATCCCGTATTCTTCTAAAAAATAAATCAAATAACACCTATTGATATTATAAAATTGAACTCACTGTCCAATAAACTTCCACTCAATCCACTGCCCAGTCTGGAAGCGATACTCGAACAAGTCATTCTTGTTAGTCAAATTGGAGTTGGAATGAATATCCCCTGTGTAGCCCCCAAAGACGTACATAGAAGACCCATTGACAACAGCTGAATGATGGTATCTAGGTGCAGGTGCTGTCCCAGTGACCACAGCTCTTCCCCAAGATTTTTCCTTCACATCGAATCTCAACAAATCATTCAGCATCTGCTTTCCGTTGTCACCTCCAAAAACGTAGATTGCATCCTTGTACGGAACCACTGTGTGCTTACTACGTCTGTAAATTAAATAAAAGCACAAGATTAAATCACCAATGCAACACACTTATCCCATTCGATAATTAAAAAAA